>SJYV01003925.1:177895-235005 GCA_006410875.1 Neotragus pygmaeus | reverse complement strand
ATTGATATTTCTCCCAGCAATCTTGATTCCAGCTTGTGCTTCTTCCAGCCCAGCATTTCTCATGATGTGCTCTGCATATAAGTTAAATAAGCAGGACGTACTCCTTGACGTACTCCTTTTTCTATTTGGAACCAGTCTGTTGTTCCACGTCCAGTTCTAACTATTGCTTCCTGACCTGTAGATCACATAGCTATTAAATAGCCAAGCCAGGACTCAAACTCAGGTCTAACAGATCCTGAGTTCAAAATTCTTCTGTTCCCCAAACACTTTGAATCTGCACTTTGTTACATGGCTGAATTGTGTCCTTGTTGCTCTGTTTCTGATTCTTGTGTCAGTTGAGTTCAGTCTCTCAGTCGTGTCCGACTCTGCGACCCCATGAATCGCAGCACGCCAGGCCTCCCTGTCCATCACCAACTCCCAGAGTTCGCTCAGATTCACCTCCATCGAGTTAGTGATGCTATCCAGCCATCTCATCCTCGGTCATCCCCTTCTCCTCCTGCCCCCAATCCCTCCCAACATCAAAATCTTTTCCAATGAGTCAACTCTTCGCATGAGGTGGCCAAAGTACTGGAGTTTCAGTTTTAGCATCATTCCCTCCAAAGAAATCCCAGGGCTGATCTCCTTCAGAATCGACTGGTTGGGTCTCTTGCAGTCCAAGCCACCAGAGGCTAAAAGCGTTGTTTTCATGGGGGATGATTATAAAATCAATTGTACCTTTGTTTCCCACTGACCTTTCGCTCCTGCCATGTGGTGAGTATCTTTTCCCATGTGGTAGGTGGCTTATTTTACCTCTCACCAGGTAAAATCTCAGGTCAAGTGACTTTTCTGTTCATGAGTAGGCAATAGAAGGTTCTATAAATATGTTAGAGAGTAAAACATAGACTTGGTTTAAAATATCCAATCCTGTATATTAATTAGCACTTCAATTTATTCAGAGTACTTTTTTTCTCTGAACCCCCTACACCCACCTACTCCCCAGCTAACATTAGCTGCAGTCTGACTGCTTACCTTTGGGGAAAGGATGTGGTTTACATTCTCTTCTCTTTCTGGTCTGATTCTCCCCCCCTCCTCTCCTCCCTCAGGTTTAAAGTTGGGAGGAAGTAGGAGAGGCAGGAAAGTGTTTTTATAAAAGAACAGTTTTGCGTATTATAATATTCACCCTTTGTAAGTGTATAATTCAGTGATATGTAGTAGATTTATAGAGTTGTGCAACCACAATGATTTTAACTCTTCTAGAACTTTCCATTACCCCCCAAAGTTCTCTTGTGCCCATTTGCTGCTGCTGCTAAGTCACTTCAGTCTTGTCCGACTTTGTGTGACCCCATAGATGGCAGCCCAACAGGCTCCCCCGTCCCTGGGATTCTCCAGGCAAGAACACTGGAGTGGGTTGCCATTTCCTTCTCCAATGCATGAAAGTGAAAAGTGAAAGTGAAGTCACTCAGTTGTGTCCAACTCTTAGCGACCCCATGGACTGCAGTCTACCAGGCTCCTCCATCCATGGGATTCTCCAGGCAAGAACACTGGAGCGGGTGGCCATTTCCTTCTCCATTGCCCATTTGCAGTCAACTCCTATTCCTTCCCCTAGTCCAAGGCAACCACTGATCTGATTTCTGTCTTTATAAATACTTTGCCTTTCTGGATATTTCCTGTGAATGGAATCCTACACTATGTACCACATTGTGTCAGATTCTTTCTTTAGCATAAAGTTTTTAATTTTTACTTTCATTGGAGTAGAGTTGATTTACAATATTGTGTTAGTTTCAGATGTACATCAGAGTGAATCAGTTATACATATACATACAGCCTTTCTTTTTTAGATTCTTTTCCCATATAGGTCATTGTAGAATATTGAGTAGAGTTCTCTGTGCTATATAGTAGGTCCTTATTAGTTATCTATTATATATGTGTGTAGAGAAGGCAATGGCACCCCACTCTAGGACTCTTGCTTGGAAAATCCCATGGACGGAGAAGCCTGGTAGGCTGCAGTCCATGGGGTCACTAAGAGTGGGGCATGACTGAGCGATTTCACTTTCACTTTTCACTTTCCTGCATTGGAGAAGGAAATGGTAACCCACTCCAGCGTTCTTGCCTGGAGAATCCTAGGGACGAGGGAGCCTAATGGACTGCTGTCTATGGGGTCGCACAGAGTTGGACACGACTGAAGCAACTTAGCAGCAGCAGCAGCATATATGTGCATATATGTCAAACCCAATCTCTCAATTTATCCCTTCTCCCTATCCCTGGTGGGGATAAACCTTAAATTTGTTTTCTATAGTACATATATATAATGGAATATTACTCAGCCATAAAAAAAGAATGAAATAATGCAATTTGCAGCAACATGGATGGTCCTAGAGACTATCATATTGAGTGAGGTACAGAGAAAGGCAAATATCACATCATATATCTTATATGTGGAATCTAGCATGAAGGTTTTGAAGATCATCCCTACTGTGGCATGAATCAGAAATCTGTTCCTTTTTATCAGTGAATAGTATTCAGTTTTATGGATATATCATGTTTTATTTACCCATTCACCATATCCATTCACCAGTTGAGGGGCATTTGGGTTATTTCCAGTTTGGGGCTATTATGAACAATGCTGTTATGTAAATTCACTTACCTGTCTTTTGGGGGATACATCTTTTTATTTCTCTTGGTTTTCTTCCTAGAAAAGGAATTTCTGAGTCTAATGGTAAATTTATATTTAGGTTTTTAAGAAATATACTAACTGTTTTCCAAAAGGGTTGTACCATTTTACATTCCCGTCAACAATGTATGAAAGTTTCACTTTTCCCACACTTACTGTTGTCTGTCTTCTCAATTGTAGCCACTCTAGTAGATGTATAGAGGTATCTCATTGTGATTTCAATTCTTATTTCCCTAATGACCAATCATGTTGAGTATCTCTTTATGTATTTATTAGCCATCTGTGTATCTCCTCTTACGAAATGTCTGTTTAGATATTTTGCCAATTTAAAAATTGGGTCGTTTGTCATCTACTTATTGAGTTGTGAGAGTTCTTTATATGTTTGAATATTAGTTCTTTATCAGATAAATGATTTGTACATATTTTCTTCACATATGGCTTGTCTTTTCATTTTCGTAGTGTTTTTTGAAATGTAAAACTTTAAAAATTGACAAGAACCAGTTTGTCATGCTTTTCTGTTACAAATTATGCATTTAGTGTCATATGTAAGGTCTCTTTGCTAAACCTAAGTTCACAAACATTCTCTCATATTTTTATTCTAAGAAGTTTAATAGTCTTAGTTCTTTCATTTATTTATGATTAAAGCTAATTTTTTCCATATTTGATATCTAGGTGTTCAGCAGCATTTGTTGAAAAAAATTATCCTTTTCCCATTGAATTGTTGAAAATCATTTGTACAGAAATATAAGGTTTTAGTTCTGAACTTTTAATTTCATCCTGATGATCTACAATATAGACCATATGTCTATTCTAGATGTCTATTCTATGTCAATACCACACTGTCTTGATTATTGTAAATTTATAGTAAGTTTTTTAATTGGGGTAATATAAATACTCCAAATTCGTCCTGCATTTTCAAATTTGTTTTTTTTTAGTTCCTGTGCATTTCTATATACATTTTAAGATAAGCTTGTCCATGTAACTTTTTGCCAAACACAAACAAATAAACCCTGCTTAGTTTTTGATAGGAGTGCATTGAATCTATACATCAATTTAGGGATAAATGCCAAATTTATCGCCAACAATACTGAGTCTTTCAATCTAGAATATTTAAATATATGTTGTTTAATTTCCAAATATTTGGGGATTCCCAGATTTCCTTTTGTTGATTTTTTTTTTATAATTTACTTTAGATGATCTGTGATCAGATGCCATATTTCGTATGATTTCAATCCTTTAAAATTTATTAAAACTTGTTTCATGGCCATGGTATTTTCTAGATAAGGTTCCAGGTGTGCTACACTAGGAATAGAATTTTAGACGAAAATATTTCCTAATGATAAAATAATCATCCAACGGCTGCAGGTTATCAAGCATGCTTGAGACATTCTCCAGCAAAGACCATAAGTTAGGCCATAAAACAAGTCTCAAACAATTTTAAAACACTGAAGTCATACAAAGTATGATGTTTGATCACAAGGAAATTAAATTATAGTATCAGACAAAATAGACTTTAAGACACACATACACATACATACAAAATGTTTGTTATATCAAGTTGGTTGATAGAGTTGTTCAAGTCTTCTATATCCTTTCTGGTTTACATCTAGTGATTTTATCAGTTCTTTAGGGTGGAATAGTGAAGTCCCCGATTGTTATTATTGAGTTTTCAATTTCCCCTTTCAATTCTGTCACTTCTTACTTTATGTATTTTGAGGTTCTGTTTTTATTTATTATATCTTTCTGATGATTTGACCACTTAATAATTATGAAATATGCTTCTTTGCCTCCTACTATTTCTGCTTTTGAAGTCTATGTTATCTGATATTAATAGCCACTCTAGATTTTTTGTGAATGCAGTTTGCACCCTGTATTGTTTTTTTTCCAAACTTTTGTTTTCAACCTGTTTGTGCGGTATCATCAGTTTTGTTTTGATATCCTTACTTTCATTTATAAGCTGGGCTTCCTAAAGATCATGCTTGTATCTTCCTGGTATAGAGGTAAGTCAATGATTTCACACAGCCTCAAGTCAGGACATTGAAGAATTTCAAAATTCTTACCCAAAGTTCATCAGTTTGTAAAATATTATGTAAAATATATGAACACTTCTCAGATTGTCTTTTGCATTTGATTGATTTCCATAGTGACAAAATGGTTGTTTTTGTTAATTTAATCCCAGTTTGTAGTTGCTTTGTGGGGGGATAAGTTTTGCTGATCTCCTTACTCAGCCATAGCTGGAAGTCCCCTCTTCTGCAGAGAATTTTTGGCATGGTTGCAAAATGGTTTGCATATATCACACTCTTTTCCCTGTGAGCCTTTGGTGGGTTCTTCAAAGACTATTCAGTTGGATCTCTCTGACTGCAGCTCCTGTGACACAGGCTGTGCATTTTCTTCATCAGCTGATTTTCTCCCATTTAGTTGGTTTGCCAGTGGCCCACTCTATACCAACCCTTGATATCGTGGGTCCACAGTTCATCCAGGTAGTTCTCTTTGATAAGGTCTAAATATGTCTCCTGGCTCACTTTCTCACCCATGTGGCCCACATATGGTTGTCAGGACACATGTATTAACTCTTGTCCTCGCAAACGTAGAGTGCCAGCCTTCCCAATAAAGCAACTTTTCTCCTTTGATCCACCACCAAATCAATTTACCATCTGTGTCTTGCCTTCCATATTTCCAGGCTGGAGTCTCACACTGTCCACAATTCCCAACTTCAGGAAGCACTTAGGTCCTTGAGTCATCCCCCTCAAGCTGTTCTCACTGAAGGGGGTAAAGGGAAGGAATTTTAGTGCAGGCACCTCAGAGAAATCTTTCTCATTATATTTTTTCTCAACTTCCATGCTTTTGATTCTTCTTATCGGAAGTTTTTGGAGGCATGAAAGCACTTCCCAGATACTTCCTTTTGAAAATCTGCTTCTCACTATGAAACATTATTTGAGAATTTCTTATCTATTGCATCTTGCTGCCTCATTAAAAATTCCGATTCAGCATCCCATTACACTTGTGTTTATTTTTAGAGACTTCTTCTGGTCCCCTTCAGACTAAACAATGTTTCTGAAAGTTACGGGATGTTCATAGATGTTATGTGAAAAACAGGTCCTGTGAGGAAAGAACTTTGGGGAACACTGTGCCGAGCTAAGTTTCTGGAGATCTCTTTTGCGGTGGACCTTCTAGAACTTTCCATATGCTAACAGGCACTGTGAAGTTTCAAGGTGTGTGTGTGTGGAGGTGGATAGAATATATAAAGTTTTTCTTGAGCTTATTTGATCATGAAAAACACTCCCTCTGCCTTGTTTGGCAAGCCATTTAAAGGAATTAGCATTCTATAGAATGCATTTTGGAAATTGCCTTTTGGCCTGAAATCTCAATTGACCTGGAAGTTACCAGGAAGGGTATTTTCTTCTTCATCCAAAGGCAGGCAATCTACTACTGACCTTTCACTGCATCCGATCTACCGTGATTCTGAAAGTTTAATTTGCTTTCATTTATTTTTTAACCTGCAGGAAGTTGAGCTTTCTTTCCCACTAGATTAAAATCCTAATTGATGGAAACCCCATCCAATGCAACTTTGCAACTCCAGGGCTTATCACAATGCCTGAGACTTAGCAGGATGAGTGAATAAACAGCATTAGTGAAGGAGTGTTTTGCTGCTGCTTCTGCTCCTCCTTCTTTCTTTTAAAGAAAGTAAGAAAAAGTCCCTCACTAGAGTCCAAAACCACATATATGCATCCATCAAATATGCCTATTTTGTGTTTATGAAACTCTTCCAAAATATCTAAAAATCTGTGCTCATGACTATCTGCAGGAGGATTCATTAGATGTCCTTGCTTTTTCCAAAGGCAACCAGGGTGGGTTTTCTCTTTATTTCTGCGTATGATTGTGTACACACAGCTGAAGAGATGGGTTGCTGAGAACTTTCCAAAAAAAATGAATGGGATAAAACAGATTGCCAAGTTACTGAGTGGTAATTAAGAACAGATTCCTAACATCATCACTTTACCATGTTTAAGGTCTTTCCTTCAAAAGACAAAACCACTGAATGATGAAACGTGTTATGCCTCTTCTGATGTCCCTGGGCCTTCCCCAGGTCCCTGCTCAGTTGTATACACATACATATGCCAGCCCAAAGTCACACAGACCTGACGATTCCAAGCAGCCTCCGTTTATTCTTCAATGGAGAAAAATGAGTGTGTATGTGAATTTTCCCCATCTCCATTCCCAGTATAGATCAGGTGGGAAGATTTCTTTCACTCAAACATTTCAAAAGACAGTTCCACCTTGAACTTCATTGCAGCACTCAGCCTTGAGCATGATTCTTCAAAGTCTTGAGCTACCGAAGGTGAGACCATCATGGGAGTTTGTATGCAGCCCCGACTGCAAGGACTCTGCCTCCAGAAATAACATAAGCTGCTGTGGCTACCAGTGGGCATGGCCTTTCCCCAGGCTGGGGACCCTGGACTCAGATCACACATTGTCTAGGGGGATCAGGAAGGAATTCCACCCCCTTTCTCAGCCGCTGAAGTACTCTGCACACTGGGCCATATCCCATCCCACAACTGGCCAGGTGTGGAGCCTGTCTGGCCTCTGCTGGGGATGGGAGCAGGGGCACATACCGGATTAGATGCACGCACGGCCTGCTTTGCTGTGGGGGTGGACGGCTGCCGCCACGATGTCCCAGGATTGTGTGTCTTGTGGTTAAACACTTAGGGTTCTGACGTAGGCAAGGCAGCAGAGCCGACCCTCAAAGCCGCTGCAAACAACCTGAGCAGGCTTCTCAAAAATGCTGTCCTGCGTCTCGGAAGGAGACGGCTTTTATGGGCCCAATTTTCCAATCGCTGCCTATTTGGTGTGGTCATGTCCGAGCCAGGGGAAGTTTCTTAACTCCAGGCAAAGATATTTGCAGAGAGCTAGATGCCAGGAACCTGGTGAATTGTACATTAATGTTAAGTGCATTCTTGGTATTAACTAACAGAAGAGCTGTGTGTGGTGGGGGGTGGGGGTGGAGATGGAAAAGGGCAAAGAGAGGAAGAGGCTTGTAAGAATAATGGCCATCTGTAATTACAAACATTCTGCAATTCAATCCTCACTCCGGCACCATGGCTTGATCCTCCTATTATTCCATATTTTTCCAGAGAAACTAAATGATGCTCTTAATTAGCTGTAAGATCTTGAGGTGGGGTTAGAAACCAGGCTTTTACTGATGCTATACTCTGAGGCCATTCTACAACCCCACACCATGATGAGAACCTAAGACATCTTTCAGGGAGTTCACGTTCTAATTTCATGTCCTTTCCAGGAAGAAATTGTGGAACCTGACCTTCCTTATTTAGTTGTAGTCTTAAAAGTTACTGTTGGCTAAGTGCTAAATTTAAAATGGATAACCAGCAAGGACCTACTGTATATATAGCATGTGAAACTCTGCTCAGTGTTATATGGCAGCCTGGATGGGAAAGGAGTTTAGGGGAGAATGGGTACATGTATATGCATGGCTGAGCCCCTTTGCAGTTCACCTGAAACTATCAGAACAATTGTTTGTTAATTGGCTATACCCCAGTACAAAATAAAAAGTTTGAAAAAAAAGAAGTTACTGTTGTATAATGGAAGTTCAGGAGGCTGGTTCCAATCAATGGGGGCTATACCCCTAAACATAAGTGAAAGAGACAGAATGGTCCATGATCAAAACACCGGAGGTGTTATATATCTGTGTTGGACTGGGTCCAGTGTACACAGCCTTCTTCTGCTCTCTCAGCATTACCAACACCCTTGAGACAGAGTTTGGCATTTTCCTGAGCAAAGTCTGGGTTCCAAAGGTGGATTCTGATGGCCTCGGGGGTGGGATAAGAGGGACCTCACAACTCTGAGGGTTCCTCTTTCTCCCCAGTCTTAGAAGAACTCACTGGAGTAGGGACTTTCAATCTATCTGCCTCGTTTAACCTTGTCAACAATCCTTTAGGGATGGAATGTTCTTCATCCCATGTTATTGTTGAGAATCTGTATTAGTCAAGGTTCTCTGGATAAACAGAATCAGTGGGGGGGGGGGGGTATGTGTGTGTGTGTGTGTGTGCGTGTATAGATAGATAGACAGACAGGTAGATTTTTATGAATTGGCCCATTTAACTGTGGGAGGCTGGCAGGCTGGAGATCCAGGGAAGAGTTGCAGTTCAGGTCTGCTACATCATCCGCTGGGAGAATCCTGGAAGTCACCTTTGTTCTCTTATGACCTTCAGATGACTGAATGAGGCCCACCTACATTATAGAGGTTCCCCAATTTAAATGTCAATCTCATCCAAAAAACGCCCTTATGAAAACATCCAGAATAATATTTGACCAGATACTTGGGTGTGTGGCCCAGCCAAGCTGACATGTAAAATTAACCATCACAAACACTAAGCTTCAGAAAGTTACCTGTCATAGGCAGCTCACAGAGCTGTGGGAGGCAAGCTGGGGCTTTAACCAGGGTCTCTAACACCTGAGTTCTTTAGGCTGTCAGTGTGAATTGGGGAAGGCGATCTTGTACTGATTGGATGGCTACTCCTGGGGTTCTCACCGATCCTTCACAAGGTCTTTGCTGAGTGCTCCTGGGGACTGTGTGGTATAGGACCAGGAGGTCTGGCCCTGGAAAGTGGGCAAGGAGGGGCTTTTGTGATGCCTACTTCTCTCATGAGTTAGCCAGGCCTTGGAAGTGTACAGTTGGGTTTGGATGCAGGGACAAGCTTGCTGAATTGTTTGGGGGTCCCTTAGGAAGCAGATGGAATTTTCTAGATGAGCAGTGTGCCACACAGAGCCATATTCCTGGGATATACAGGTGGCTGACAGGTGAAAAAAGATGGGCCCCACCCCCACCCTTGGGGCAGTCTTGAGCATAAGCGATTACCCTCCACCCTCCCTACATTAGGGTTCTGTGTGCAATAGTGTTGGGGGGTAGGGGGAAGACAGACGATCTTGGAAGGGCTCCTTCCACTTTATGGAGTCTTCAAGACTCAATAACCTCAAAACAGCCTCAGCATGGAGAGCCATGTATTTTATAAGCTTCACCTGCTCCTCTTCCAAGTAGAACCCGAGTAAGCTTACCTGGGGAGGGATAGAGTTTTTTTTCCTCCTCTCCTCAGACCTGGAATAATCTGGTGCACAGCCTCTTCCCTTGATCCCATCCTCCTCATGCTTCCCACCTACCACCTCTAAGGCTCCAGCTCTATCTCAGTTCAGTTTAGGTCAGTTGCTCAGTCGGGTCCAACTCTTTCCAACCCTAAGCATGCCAGGCTTCCCTGTCTATCACCAACTCCCGGAGCTCGCTCAAATTCATGTCTGTGATGCCATCCAACCATCCCATCCTCTGTTGTCTCCTTCTCCTCCTGCCTTCAATCTTTCTCAGCATCAGGGTCTTTTCCAATGAGTCAGCTCTTTGCATCAGGTGGCCAGAGTATCAGAGTTTTAGGTTTAGCATCAGCCCTTCCAGTGAATATTCAGGACTGATTTCCTTTAGGATTGACTGGCCCTATCTCACCTCATCTTTAATCCCTTCTGTCTCTCACTTTGCCTGGAAGAAGTTAATGAGGCTATTCTAAAAAGAGGTAATTCCAAAAGGAGTAAATTCTTTTTTTGACATTTTAATTTTATCAGACTTTTTATTTTATATTGGAGTCTAGCCGATTAACAATGTTGTGATGACTTCAGATGGAGAGCAAAGGGACTCAGCCATACATATACATGTAAAAAGGAGTCAATGGGGCTATTTCTCATTAGGTCTGCCTCTTTATAGGGTCTGCTCCTGCTAACTTCCATTAATTCTGCTGCATTTCCTTATGGCTGGAGGCAAGTAGATTGGCTTGTGGGGTGATATTCAAGGGACGATGATCATACCAAAGCTCCCGATCCTAGAAGTGAGTCAGTCACAAAATCCTCTTATGCTTTAGTCATTTCTCTGCATCGTTTTTACAATAATAATTTAAAACATACCAATTATTTACTACTCACCATATGCTGGGCAAAAACAGTTGGAAAAGCAGGGTTACGATTGAGAGGAAAATGGTGGTTGGAATGTAGATTTGGGTGTCGAGACGATGGTTGACGTGCCCACGCAGTCACAGAGCCTGTGGCAGAACTAACGAGAAAGGATGAAATCGCACGAGATGAGTTGGTGACTGGCAAGAGAAGGAAGGTGGCTGGCAGATCCCTGGGGAACATTCACAGTCAGGTGGAGGAAGGACCGGGAAGAGAAACTACCCAAGGGAAGTTGTGTTAAGATGTCCCTGAAAAGGGGGAGTGCTTCAAAAAAGGGGTGCTCTAAGCATCTCACAGGGCGTGAACATGAAGATGCCAAGACTTGATTCAACTAAAGGGTCATGTGACCTTAGCAAGAGCAACAATGGGGATTCAGGGCAGGATATCAGAGGGTAGCTGGAAGGTGAGGGGGATTTGGGGAGACGACGGACTGGACTCAATTCCCCACGTGGACTGTGGCACTTTCTAGTTCCAGAATTTACTTTCAGTCTCTTTCATCTTTTAGACTTAGTATGGATTAGGCATCTTCACTGGGCTTTGTGGTTTTAAGGTGTTGCAGAAAATACGCAGAATTGGAGTTAGAAGAACTAGGCTAGGGTTCAAGGGCCCCTTATTTTGTAGACTGTGTGATCTTGGGGAGGGTATTTATTAAATCTGGCTTCTTTTCTTATATGGAAAATGGAGGTTATTGTGATACTTCTTCAAATTATGAAGTTTGCTGGAGAATATATGCAGATAGGCTTTGAAAAGAGTAACGTCAGTACAAGGTTAAATGGAGGAGGAAATGGCAACCCACTCCAGTATGCTTGCCTGGAGAATCCCATGGACAGGGGAGCCTGATGGGCTATAGACCACCCCTGTGGCTACAGGGGTCACAAAGAGTTGGACACGACAGAGGGACTAAGTACACATAATGTTAAAAGGAATCATCATACTTGTGAGCTAATGTTCAGGAATCATTCCAATATTGTATTTTGGTGGATTGATGGAAATGTGTCAGGTAAGATTATGTTTGGCTGTAAAAAAAAAAATTATTATGACTATTATAACAGGAACACATAGGAGTTTCTTTTCCTCACCTGACAAGAAGTCAGAGGAAAGTTCAGCCATGTACAGGTGTCATGGCTTCCAGTTCCTTTTACCTTCCCGCTCCACCATTCTTAAGTGGGTGGTTTTTGTACTCAAGGTTGCAAGATGGTTGCTGTATCTCCAGACCTCATATTTACGTCCTAAGAGAGAAGAAATGGAGGAAGGAGAAATAGAGGCTGTCAGGGGGTTGAAGGGGCATGCCATCTGAATCTGACTTTTTCTTAAAGAATATTTGTGGAAGCTGACCCCTGCCTTCTGCATGCCAACCTCACTGGAGGAAATGGGTTTCACAGCTATCTCTAGTTACAAGGGTGTCTGGGATGGTGACTGTTGTAGACCTCTAGTTTCTTTAGTTGAGGAAGGCAAGAGAGAAGGGGATTTTGGAAGCCAATGTGCTGTGTCCACCACAAAGCCGAGTTCACCTTGGAACCCAGATGGGAGGAAGGGGATGGAGAGATGTTGCTGTGGGGTATGATGCTCAGGAGGGCAGCCAGACAGTGACTAAACAGCAGGGCTCTGAGCTCTCTGTGGCTTGGACCAAAACATCTTGGCTGTCTCCCACCAAGAGTCCCAGTCCCAAGACTTGGCTCCTTCTGGCAATCAGCCCTAACCAGCTGCTGCCAAAGGGGTAAACACATTCCAAGTCCTTGAGTCCCTGTTGCACTGTAACTGTGGTTAAGACACNTTTTTTTTTTTTTTTTGACACAAAATAGGTTAAACTGTTGCCATGACTGAAGAGCCTGGGATCAAGGGATAAAGAAAAGGGCAGGGTGAAGTGTAGGTGGTCAGGAGGATGCAAAGATAATCAGTGAGGCAGAGGCTGGCCTCACAGTGGAGCTGATGGAAGTAACGACTGAAACGTCCCCACTTATTCCGCCATGTGCAAGTAGAAGACTGACCATCCGGGGTGGAGGGGACCTATCCCAGAGTCTTGTTCAGGCGCTCAGTCAGGTCTGACTCTGTGACTCCATGAACTGCAGCATGGCAGGCTTCCCTGTCCTTCACTATCTCCCGGAGCTTACTGAAAAAAAAAGAAATTTTGGAGTCTAGGGTGGCCTCTTGTCCCAGCACAGGACCCCTCAGGGACAACTGAGGCTGAGATCTGGCCTTTCAGTTCTTTCATCATCCTCTCTGGAGGGTCAGTGAGATCCTGACCCTTTAGAGTTTGCTCAGGGGAACATTTCACCGGATTCTCAGACCACTGATGCCTGGAAGACAACTGATGCCTGGGCTGATATGGAAGCCTTCTCACTGGCTTGTCTATCAGCTCAAGCTTCTGACCAGCTCACTGGTCATCTCTGAGATCAGAGTACTTAGGGTGCATTCTCAGGCTCTCCAGAAGGTTGAAAGGTCAAAGGCACCTGGCAGAAAGAACCACTTGGAAGGCGTCGTTTACTTTGACAGCAGTTGACCGAAGTCTCCACACCTAGAGTCTCTGTGTTCAGGGATCTGGCATCCTTCAGCTCTGGACTTCAGATGCAGCCTGGCACAGTGGAAAGAGTGGCGATATCAGAGCAGTCTGCCTGGGAGAGAATTAGTAACCTGGGCATGCACGCTCAGTCATGTCACTCTTTGCAATCCCATAAACTGTAGCCCGCCAGGTTCCTCTGTCCATGGGATTCTTCAGGCAACAACACTGGAATGGATAGCCACTTCCTTCTCCAGGGGATCTTCCTCACCCAGGGATCGAACCTGCATTTCCTTCTTGGCAGGTGGATTCTTTACCATTGGGGCTTCCCTGATAGCTCCCACGGTAAAGCGTCTGCCTGCAATGCGGGAGACTCTGGTTCGATTCCTGGGTCGGGAAAGTCCCCTGGAGAAGGAAACAGCAATCTATTCCAGCTCTCTTGCCTGGAAAATCCTATGGACGGAGGAGCCTGATAGGCTAGAGTCCATGGGGTCGCAAAGAGTCGGACACGACTTCACTTTTTTACCACCGAGTCACCATGGAAGCAGTAACCTGGCATACATTACTTATTCTTTCCGAGCTTAAGTTCCCTCACCTATGAAACGAGAATGATACTCACTGCTCAAGGTTGTTACAAACATGGTACTTATGCAAAGGGGCTAAAACAGCGAGGAGTGTTGTAGACCTTTCATAAAGGGAATCTCATAATTTTATTTTCTAGTTTTTTTTAGCCATCAGCCACCCACGTGGTTTGGAAAGGACCTCTCTCCAAATCTGGCTGTGTTGTTTTCCGTTCTTGAAGACACCTGGGTAGAGATTCAAGGGCTCAGGTCACCCTTACTTCCTCCCTCTAGAAACAGTAGCCACTGGGGATTATCCCGGAGCGTGGCTGCTCTGTTATCCCGAGGGCTGGGAGGGGACACCAGGCATCCGGGATATCTGGCCTGGAAATCACTCTCGTGTTTTAGTTCTTGAGAGGGAGGAGGGCAGCAGAGCCGGTTGTACGGATGGGGTGGGAAGGTGGGAGTGGGGCGGGAAGATCAAGAAGCAAAGGCATCCTGAAGGACAAGGCCCAGGTCAGAGACGGTCACTACTCCTCAGGGTGAGAGGGGAGACTCTGATGGGTGGTAAAGGTGGAAGCTTTAGCCATGTGTAAACAGCTTGGCAGGGATGGGCTGGGGAAGCTGCCCCCTCCCCAGTGGATGCGCCGCCCAGCCCTGTGGGGTGGCCGATCCAGAGGACTGAAGGACCATCTGATGTGGGGAAAGCAGCTGCAGGTTCTCTTGGCCCATCTCGGTGCTGCTCAGTTATCCTTCAAGTTGACATTTAAGACTTTGAAGATCACATTTGTTTCTGTTTTGTTCAAGCTCTCTTTTTAAGCGTGGCCTGGGATGACTTTTCAGCTTTTAAGAGACTCAGCCAGTGGCCAACTTCTCTTGAGATGGCCCAGATTGGGGGTCGGTGAATTCCTCACTCCTGGCAGTATCTATTTCTCCAAACTCTCTCCTCACATTTTTTTGGTTTGTTTGTTTTTTTGTTTCATTATGAGGTTATAAAACTGCACTATCCGAATGCTGTGCAGGGAGGAAATGCCTTTTTCTCTGGGCCTGTGGGTCATCCTGGTAGTGCTAAGCCAGGCTGTCAGACTATGGGCATTAGCAGATGTTGTGGGGTTCTTTCTGGGTCCCCCCCTAACCCCCACCTGCTTCAGAAAAAGAAAAGGAAAGAGAAAACCAAGAAAAATAAACCCGAGGCAGTTGGGTAGCTCTTTGAATCCTGGCTACAGAGGAGCTGAATTATTTGTAGGATGCCCCACGGGTCTGTGCAAAGAGCTTCTGAATCAACAAGACCCAGGTGTGAGTTCAGTCCTGGAACCATCAGGTCACAAGCTGTTCAGCCTCTCTGAGTCTTTTTCACCTGTCAAATGAGAACAGTAAGTGTTCTAAAGGGTTGTTCTGAAGGTGAAATGAAATAGTATATGGCAAAGATGTAGCACACTGATCAGTGTTCAGCAAAATGGTAATGCCCTTCACTTTCTAGTTCTTCAAAGTACCTGGGTTTGGACATTTGTCCATGTGTCAAAGTAAATAAGCCACTTATCCAAGGCTTCACAACAGTGCTCAAAGATCAGCTGTTTCTGCCTGGAGATGGAGACCTTCACTACAGAAATGGGGCACAGATCAGCGCTCCCCATGCCAGACAAGTGGCAGTGCCATGCGAGGCTCCACTAGCCTAAAGGAAAAGGCCACCCACTCGCTCACCCACGAACCCAGGCTATTAGTGAGCTACCACTAGAGCTTGGTTTAGAAGTCCCAAACTCTGTCTTGGTTCAAAGAATTGAGGTCAAAACTGGAGAGGGAAATCACTGATGTAGGACCCAGCATTAAAGCTGAGTGATAATGGCACAATGATGGTCATACCTCATGTTTGAAAAGCATGTAGCCTCATTTTATCCTCATGACAATCCTATGAGACGGGTATAATCCACATTTTACAACTCAGTGGGGAGCTTACATGACTTCCCCTATTTCAGATCGTAAATAAGTGGAAAAAACAGGAGGCCAACAACTACCCAAGCAGTAGATCTCAACCCATCACCTGGGAAGCTTGTAAAATTATCAGTACCTGGGCCCTCCCTGGGCTGATTAAATGAGAATCTCTGGGGCGTGGGGCTCAGGCACTGGTTGTTCTGCAAGGTCCCCAGGTGATGTGAAGTATGAGTTGAGAGCCATAGGTCTAAGGGAAGTGAGAAGTGGACCAAGGTGAGGAATCAGTCTTATCAGGCACAAGTGAACCAGTCAGATCTTTACTAGAATTTAAGCTCCCTGGCAGTGGAAACTGGTGTGGGTCTCCCTCTACCTGGAACCTAGAACATGTCAGATACAAGGTACACATTCGGTGCATGTTGGCTGAAGGAATGAACAGACTGCTATAGGGTAGGAGCTGACAATTTCAGCAGCCTAGTCCAACCCGTCACCTTGTCGTGTAAGTGAAACAAGCCTTGTGTGTCACTGGAACGTAGCCATGCTGTTTCTGTATGTGTTATCCGTGGCCCCTTTCACGAGAAAAGGGTGGAGTTGGAGTGTTGTCATCGAGGCTGTATGGGTCGCAGAGCTGAAGATATTTACTGTCTTGCCCTCTAACAGACAAAGTTTAGTGGCTCCTGCCCTGGTTCTCAGTGTGAACAGACCAAGTGCAGTTTAGGGAAGGTTGTTGCAGCTTGGTAGTCAAGAATACGACTTCTAGAATCAGATCTATGTTTGAATCCTGGCTCCACCACGTAACCTGTTGTAAGACCTTGCCTATTAGTTCACCTGAGCCTCAGTTTCCTCATCTGAAAAATGGGGATGATAATAAACGCTGCCATTCTCGAAGGATGGTTGCCAAGATTGCCAGCCCCTGGCCTAGTGTAAGCACTCAATCAATGTTAACTATCCCTATGGTGGTGGCGGTGGTAATTCCTGGCCACTAGCCAATTGGAGGGAAAACTAAAGTCAAAATCTAAATCCAGTATCACTAACGGAATACGGGTGTGGTGGGAAAAAATAATCAGTTGGTAAGCTGGTGTGAGGAAGAAGGACTGATGTGAGGTTTTTGAGGTAAAGGGGATCTTTTAAAGATAACACAAGACAGGCTCCTGGTGTGCGAGTGAGGTGCTGCTTGGCTGACGGCTACGTGGCTACGTCAGCCGTCAATTCCATCATCCCTCAAGGGTTAGTGCTGCGCTGTATTCAGTGGCCTACACCTGTCTTACTCTTCCTGACGATTTGGATCGTAGACTTGCCAGGCTCTTCTGTCCATGGAATTTTCTAGGCAGGAATACGGGAGCGGGTTGCCATTTCCTACTCCAGGGGATCTTCCCAACCCAGGGGTTGAACCGTCGTCTTCTGCATTAGCAGGCAGATTCTTTACCAACTGTACCACCTGGGAAGCCCCTTCCCTCCCAGCCCTGCCCTAAAAGGGTGAACTTGGGCTTTACTGAGCTTAGTCACAAGCATGTCCCACCTCTGTTCCCTTGCCTGTAGTTTGTTCTGCCTGGATGGCCCATCTTCCTGGGGCTATTTGTCCTACCAGGCTGGTGGCCCCTCCTCTCCCAAACTCCCATTTCCAGGCTTTCCCCCCACCGAGTCACTCCCTCTTCACTCTGCAAACTTAGCAGGCAGCTCTGACATGACATCTAACATGTGACTTCGGAGTCCAGGAAGGACTGAGTCTCTCTGTCTTGCCTTCTACATATTTGGAGCTCATAAAAGTTGAATTACATTTTAGAGGCCACACCTGGTAGCCAGTGTCAATTAAACTCTTGGTTCAACTCTGACAGCTGAGTTAACTCTTGAGGAATGCCTGTGGTCCGTGCCCGGGTGCTGATGAGATGGCAGGAGCAAATCCCAGAGCCACCCAGATGGCGAAGAGCCGTCCAGTTCATAGATGACGTGGAAGCTCTGTGTCCTCATCCTCCGTGCGGTGGTGGCTCCTGCCCTCTGGAGCACCTCTCCTAAGGGGTAGCCAGGGACAAGGAAAGAGGGAGGAAACTTGAAACCAACCCTCTGACTTCTTGTCAGCAGATGCGGTGAGAAGTTGGGTTTTGGCTTCTCTGGGCTTTTCATGTGTACGTGCCAAGATAATTGGGAATTGGCTTGGGACGGTCAGCTTTCATTATCACGGTAACAGAGGCATGGTCACGCATAATAGCAAACAGCAGATAATTCACAATATTGCCATCTGAATGCAGAATGTGGTGCATAATTTTTATGGATTTTAGTGGCAGATGTATACTCGTGGCAAATATATGTCATATATGGACTAACATTAAAACTGTTATTTTCTAATGATGGAGAAGGCATGGAAGAATGTCAGCCTTGAATTTTCCTCTTTGAGCAACCCCAAATGGGCAATTAGAAGCTGATTTCTAAGAGGGCAAGGAAGACAGGGCATGAATAGTTTAGTAGTAGGTCTCACTATGCACGTAGCACCATGTTAATAATTTTTTTAATGTATTTCTTATTTGATTTTTCAAAATTATGATGGTAATTCTCTCGTGCTTAAACACGTGAATCAATATCATGCAGAGATACAAAAAGACAAGTGGAAAATGAATAGCATCTCCACTCCTCCTCCACACCCTGGGAATTAATGTTTACAGCCTAGAATTCATCCTTCCTTATCTTTTCCTTTGTCCATACAACTACTACAGGTGTGTATACTATTATGGTGGGGTCTTGGCCCAGACGGTAAAGTATTTGCCTACAATGCGGGAGACCCGGGTTCAATCTCTGGGTTGTGAAGATCCCCTGGAGATAGAAATGGCAACCCATTCCAGTACTCTTGCCTGGAAAATTCCATGGACTGAGGAGCCTGGTAGGCTACAGTCCATGGGGTCGCAAGGAGTCAGACACGACTGAGCGACTTCACTTTCACTTTCTTGTTGTTTGACTGTTTGTTTTTCACTGAAAAGGAATTTCTGTGTATTACTCTGCAGCATACATTTCTTCTCTTTTGACCATTTATCAGGGTCATCCCTATGGTGAATGGAACTGTTTATTTTTTCTGATTTCTTTATATGCCTCGACACACACAGGGACTTCCCAGGTGGCTCAGTGGAAAAGAATCCCCCTGCAATGCAGGGCACACAGATTCAATCTCTGCCGCAGTATTCTTGCCTGGGAAATCCCATGAACAGAGAAGCCTGGAGGGGTTGCAAAAGATGCAGACATGACTGAGCGACTGAGTATACAGACACACACAGCTCTATATATCTGAGATCATGCCATTCTTGCAGCAAAGTTCATTATTATTATTTTTCAATCAGTCAGCTATTACATGTGATTTCATCCTGGGTGACCACCAGCTTGGGCACCTGAGTCTAACATACCAAGCATCCATCACCCAGGAAAGATGAGTGATTGTTGTGCCCTAGCCTCTGACCATCCCGGGTATGCCTCCAGGCTGAGTGTGGTCTTTGTCCCTTAGGAAAGCTCTTGAGCATCAGTCCCTGTGGCTGCCCCGTCCTTCTCATCAGATTTAGTTTTCCCTCCTTGGGTCTCTTCAATCACTGAATATGTAGGAAGAGCCACAGGAAGTGTCAAAGACTGATACATTGGATTGGAGAACACAGGTGATAGAGCAAGTCAGGCAGTGTAGGATGGTACATCCCACAGTTAGGATAGTGGGCAGGTGTGTGGACCCTGCATTCAGATCACCAGCCCCCAGCAGGACTGATTCCCAGCAGCAGACAGTGCTGGCAGTCATCAGCCCTCTTTAGAATTGCCTCAGTTGCTGTCTCCTACTGGGTTCCCTGTATCCAGTGACCAGTGGGTCCCCTCTGCCCCAAGGTGGGGGAAATTCTAAGGGCATCCTGGCTTCAGAGCTTCCCATGGGGTTGGCTGAGGCCTTCACTGATGCTGTGTGACAGCTGTACTTCCCCTCCTACCTGAACCTCCCTCCCATGACTGGTTAATTCTAAGAACCCTACAATAACCCCCTGCCTGCCCCCAGAAGTTTTACTTATTTTACATGAAATCATTTTGGAGCAGCCCATTATTATCCAGATAATTGTTGGTGGCTATGTCACTATATGAAAAAGTACATTTTTTTCTTTTTTCCCTGGTGCTCTATATTGTATGTTTTCTAGGTGGGACCCAACTGATTTCTCTTCAAATAGTGTTGTGTTATAACTGGGAAGGCTAAGCACATGTTTTGATTTTATTGCCAGATTTGCATTGGCACCTGCTCCCTCCCTCAGATCTTCAACTCTAGGCTGAGAGGTGTGGGTATGTCAGGTTGGAAGCATGACTGGATAGCTTTGTTGCCATCCTGCCTGGAGATGGGATCTGGACAAGCTGACCTTTGGGAATTCTTCTCTATCTTACCAGTGCATCTGCTATATAAAGGGGGAGATCTCAAGGGGCTCTAGGCTCACTGGGAGCCAGCTTCCTGCCTGGATCTCTGCCAGATCTGATTTGTTCTTATGGGGGTGTTTGTTTCTTACTGCTTGGTCCCAAGCGAGGGAGGTCTTTGGGGCTATGCATTGAACATTCCACCTTCTGGGTTACGTACGCTGATCGCCTGCCCAAGTGCCAAAGCAAAGCTTGCCTGCATTGTGGATTCCCGATGTGCCAGACTCACAGTTCATGTCTGACCGCATTCCTGGGGGTCAGTGTCAACACTCCCTCCATCACTTCCTCTCAGACACCATGGCCCCCAGCCTCAGGTTCCCCTGATAAGGTAATGAGGGAAGGGAGTGATTCCAGGTCAGCGAGGAGATCCATCAGCATCTCCACAGTGCCAGAGGCAGCTTTGAAATTCGCCTGAAGCAAATTCAGAAGTTTCTGTGGACTTTGGGCAATAGAAAGGCCAAGCCATTTTAACTTTTCTTTTTTTAATAAAAGTCTCCAATATATTCATCAGTCTGTTCCTGATGATGTGACACTGAGCTGGCAGCTGCCCAGAGAAAGAGAGTTAGGAATTGCCTCTGTCTTTCCGAGACACTTGGTTGATAACTTACCATTACCACTCTCCTGAACAGAGATGATGTTACTGATGACTGTGGTTCCCACATGGAAGCTGGGACTGACCGCTGATAAACAGACCAGACTTCTGAATATAAAGCTGTGGGTCAGAGTGCAGGCACCAGCTTCAAGTTCTGGGTCTACTTCATGCTAGCCATGTGGCCTTGCATCAGTTACTTCATCTCTCTGTGTCTAAACTTCCTTATCTGTAAAATGGGCTGTTGGGAAGGTAAAGTTAGTACATGATTTGGTAAAAAGAAAACAGGAAACACTGTACTTGAAACTATGGCTGTCACATAGCACTAGGAAGTATTAGTGATGGAGGTGATGGTGGTGGAGGTGATGATGGAGAACGCAGATGAAGTCTCATTAGCCCTGTTGGCCCTTCATCCTCCACAGTGCTTGGCACAGAGCGGGGGGCCCACCAAGCATGTGTCAAGTGAAATATGCCCCTGCCTTTTGCCAAGTGTCCACAGCCTGATTAGCCTGCTCAACTCTCTNCTTGTGTCAGGGACGGGGGAATATTCAGATGAGTCCTGCAGGGACTGACCGTGTTGTCAAGAAAGGATCTAGAAGTGAAGAATCCTATCCTGTGTCACCAGTGCCGTGAGTGGGAGATGCTGAAAGCTGAGAAATTTAGATTCCACTTAAGAGTGTTTGGGAAGGCGAGGAAGTTCGGGAATCTCCTTCCAAGTTTCTGTTGTGATGATGGGGTGGTAAATGTATTGGCGCTTCCTGCAGGAGCAGGATGGACAGATGCTCTCTGTGGTTCCCTTGGTATGTCTGTGATGTCTCACAGGTAAAGGGAACAATGAGAAAACACTCTGCACTTTTCCTAGACAGTGTTGACAAGGTCTGCACAAATGTGCATCTCACAGTGCCCAGGGATTGTTGGAATTTCTCCTTCATGGGCTTAATCTCTAATGTTGTGACTCATTTTAAAATTGTCTATCTCAAAGCCAGTTTAACAAAAGGAAGTCTTCCCTCTAGAGCTCCAGCCACAGCTCTTCCTCCCGCTCCAAATTTACTGGTGAAGAAGTGATGAAATACTATCCGACTTATTCAAACGTTCATAAATTAAAATAAAAATTCTTGGGGTTTTCCAGAGCATACAAATGCAGTGCTAACACTGCAGTGATGCTATAAAATAATAAACATGTGAAAAAATGTCGACTTGACTTGGGATCAGGGAATTACCCTAAACTGAAGTCTTAGGGAGACCACCATTTCACACTCATCAGATTGGCCCCCCAAATTTCACTCCTCCCATTGTATGCAGTTCAGTCACTCAGTCGTGTCCAACTCTTTTTGACCCCATGGAATGCAGCACACCAGGCTTCTCTGTCCATCACCAACTCTCAAAGTTTACTCAAACTCACGTCCATTGAGTCAGTGATGCCATCCAACCATCTCATCCTTTGTGGTCCCCTTCTCTTCCCGCCTTCAATCTTTTCCAGCATCAGGGTCTTTTCCAGTGGGTCAGCTCTTCGCATCAGGTGGCCAAAGTATTAAGAGTTTCAGCTTCAGCATCAGTCCTTCCAATGAATATTCAGGACTGATTTCCTTTAAGGAAATCTCCTATTTACTTATGGTAGGCATTAAATTGGTACAGACAATTGGGGGAGCTATTTGGTGCTACCCAGTAAAACCAAAGATATACTTCCCCTACAATCCAGGAATTTTATTCTTAGGTAAGTCTAGAGAAACTCTAATACATGTGAAAAAAGAAATATCCAAGAATATTCATGATAGCATGTTTTTTAAGAGCTAGAAAACTACCCAAATATCTATCATCAACCAGAAAACTGGTTATATAATTTGATATTTCCGTGTGATGAAATGCGGTGAAAAAAATGCATAGACTGTGCTATGGAGACATAATCTCCATAATCTCAGAAACAGTATAAAGTGGAAAAGGCAAGATACAGAAGGATGCCATTGCTATGAAGTTTAAATCATACAAAGTAATACTCTTATTTACAACTGTGTAATTAAAGTATAAGAAACACATTCTTTTGGAATAAACACCAAATTCAAAGAAGTGGCTCCCTGCAAGGAAGACAGGAAGGAAGACCAGGGAGGGGTCACACAGGGCCTCCATTTGTATCCGTGATATCTGCACAGATATTTATTTTATTATTTTCTACATTATTATATATATTTTGTAGATATGTAAAATATCTTCTAAGACAAAGTAACTTTATAAAATGGGCACGAACTCCTGCTCTGTCTCCTCTGCCTGTTGGCACAGAGATACCGTACAGTGACTGGGAAGCTCTCCCCTTTTGCTCTGGGCCCATATGGGAAATTTTAAATAGATGTGACCATCTTCAAAGGTTTCCCTGGTGGCTCGATGGTAAAGAGTCTGCCTGCAATGCAGGAGTCTCACAAGAGACGCAGGTTTGATCCCTGGGTTGGGAAGATCCCCTGGAGTAGGAAGTGGCAGCCTGCTCCAGTATTCTTACCTGAAAAGTCATGTGGACAGAGGAGCCTGGTGGGCTACAGTCCATGGGGTTGCCAAGAGTGGGACATGACTGAGCATGACCATCTTCAACGGGAACATTCCTCATACATCTGCACTGGACCCTGTGTGCACAAGGCAGACACTGTTTTTTGAATGAAACATCTTTTTTCCCCTGGCTTGTGGGGTTTTGGGGATCTTATTTTGATTTGTTGGTGGAGATGCAGAACAGGGCTATAGTAATAGAAACCAAATGGCGTCTCTCTGGCTTATTCTCCGGCTAGCAAATTGCTGGAGCCTCCTCACATCCCATCTCTTTCTTGTTACTGGGACTCCCTTGCTCATGCTGGCAAGTGACTGCCATCCTCATCGCTTTGATAAGGACCTGGCACTAACATGCTCAAGTATTTCTGATTGCCCGAGGGTGGGGGGAGGAGCCCCCCACCTTCCACCATAGCTGCCTGGTTTCAGTGAAGCTCCGCAACCCTTCTAAGTTCCATTAGTACAGCCCCATGTTCCTGCTGCAAACATTGTGAAATGGGAAAGCACCCACCGCTGGGAATTGCTTCACTTTCTTTTGCTTGCCAGTGAAGCCATGCTGACTTCTTCTCTGGGTGCTCATTGAAATGCAGTCGATCCATCTCTTTTATGTGCCTCCCTTTTTATTGCAGCCCCATCTCCCTTGGAATCTGGTCCAAGTTCAATCCTGGTGACACATACGGTGTTGGCCTTGAGGGCCCTGTCCTATATTGTGCAGCCTCTGTCCTTGACCGAGCCTGTGAAACTCATTGCTCAGTGGTTCTGCAACAGTGAGCCCCTTTCTCTGGTTCCCATGGTGCTTGCAGCTAGGGACTGTAGCTGGGGGTGACTTTCCTCTCTGCCTTTGGCTTATTTATACATCATATAATTCATCTTTAAATGGGAGAAAGTCACTCAGAGCTGGGGCTTTGGGGAGCAAGACCTAGGTTGCTCTGAGAATGGACACTATAGTCCACACCAGTCAGGCTCCGGGAAGAAAGCAGTTGGCATGCCCCAAAGCGTTACACTGATAAGAATGTAATGAGAGGGATATTTGCAGAGAGATAAAGGACTAAGGAGATGATGAGGCACCCAGGGGCCATCAACAGCAAGAAGCTCTTAACACTCCTACACCTGCAGAGGCCAGAGGAAGTTCTGGTGTTACTGAGCCCTGTGCCAGCTGAAGGCAAGGAGGAAGGGCTGCGTGGCTGGAGATGAGGCCCTAGAAGAACACAGCCCCTGCTGGAGCCATGGCTTAGCACAGACCCGAGATCTCTCTCCCTCTGCCCTCCAGTCATCTGCTGTTGCTTCCCACTGACTGAATCCCACTGGGTACCGGAAGCCCAGGAAGCTGAGTGATGCATTCTGGAAAGGTCAGCCCCCAGCCACCCTGGGCAGGAGCAAGGCAGAGAAGGGCAGGGAGTAGAGCCAGAGAGCCAGGCAGAGAGGAGGCAGCACCATGTATATTTCTCCATACTGTCCCCGTGTAACTAGGAAGACCAGGCGTAATGCATGTTCAACCAGTAATAGCGTTTGGGGCAGCTGGTTGACTGGGTTATGGTTCTGGGACTGGTTGACTCCTGCTTAGATGGGTGAGCCAGGAAGGAGATCTGGGAGGGAAAAGGGACTGACATTCATGGCTATGGGTCATGTACTTTGTTCTGTGCTTTGAAAAAGATGATTTGAATGAGACTCGAGGATTGGCTGTTTTTCATGCTGCAGGTGGTTATCATACCTTAAGATGATTGAACTTGGTGATCTCAGGTGGCAAATTTTAGCCTTGAGACCTTTTCTGAGCCTAACCCAAGTGGCACACACCACACTGGTCATGTGTGCCCAGAGTATAAGCCTGTGATGCTGATGATGCTCTTAGCTGGAGATGATCTTCCTGGAGTTTTCCTCCTGGCTCCACTTTGATTCGCATTATTCATTACCTTCGCCTGGAGGCTGTGATACATGTGAGAGGGGCAGCCTTGATCAAATGACCCTGATTATGTAGACAAAGTCTCTAAATGTTGTGGCAGGATACCCAGGAAGGAGAAAATAATATAGCTGAACTCGGGGGGGTATAGGACCTGCCCTTGAGAATTCCAAATCTAGTATGAGAATTGGGATGTACACACCAAAGATAAGGAACCCCTGTGAAGCAACATATCATGAGAAAGTTCACAATATACAAACACAATGTGTGCTTGGTAAAAGAGGGTCAGAGAATAGAGCCACAGGGAGCAGAGAATAATAGCCCTGTGCGGCGGTGGTGGTTTAGTTGCTAAGTCGTGTTCAACTCTTGCTACCCCATGGATTGTAGCCCGCCAGGCTTCTCTGTCCCATTGGATTTCCCAGACAAGAGTACTTGAGTGGGTTGCCATTTCCTTCTCCAGGAATTGAACCTAGAGATTGAACCCACGTCTCCTGCATTTGGCAGGTGAATTTTTTAACTGCTGAGCTGCCAGGGAAGCCCCACTCACCCTGTAACCTTAACTAAACATTTGACAGCTCACAGTAGACCTCAATTTCCTCATCCGTAAAATGGGCAAACTAAAAGTCTGTTTCTCATTAGGCAGTTGCAGGGGTTACATGGGAACATCATATGAGGCACAGGGCCTGCTGCTGCTAAGTTGCTTCAGTCATGTCCGACTCTGTGTGACCCCATAGATGACAGCCCGCCAGGCTCCCCTGTCCCTGGGATTCTCCAGGCAAGAACACTGGAGTGGGTTGCCATTTCCTTCTCCAATGCATGAAAGTGAAAAGTGAAAGTGAAGTCGCTCAGTCATGTCTGACTCTTTAGCAACCCCATGGACTGCAGCCCACCAGGCTCCTTGTCCATGGGATTTCCCAGGCAAGAGTACTGGAGTGGGGTGGCATTGCCTAGTACACAATAAATGCTCAGTAAAGGTTGGTGATTATCGACACCATCATTATTCCTGGAGGTGAATACCAATCACCACTTGGGAAAAGGAGTAAGGACTCCAAGATTCCAGAGGACCTGGCACCTCCCTGAATCTTTTAACTGACCGAGTTCATTGCCCTTTTCCAGACCAGCTCACAGGCCTCAGTTCTTTGACTCCCACTCATGTCCCCTCACAGGTGACATGGGAGCTTATGGACCTGGCCATCAGCTTGGGCTCCTCTAGGTAGGGAATCATGAAGTGTTTGGAAGGAAAAGTCTTAAGGGCCATCTTGGCTCGTGTTTCCCAAACCTCGTTTGATAAACCACTGGGTCCCACAGTGGCCCTGGAAAGAGAGATCTGTGGTTAAAGAAATTGAAGCAGCCGTTCCATCTTCTCTCTTCTTTCCCTCACAGAGCCTCAAGGCTCAGAGAGGCACTGTAGTCAAAAACTGGCTTCACATTGTTCAAATAGGGTTCTCTCAATTTCTTTATCTAAAGAGGACTTTTTTCTATAGGACACCCCACAGAACTAGTGTTTTTAGACATGTATCAGAAGTTTTGTTCAGCTCCGTGGTGATGGGGGTGGTGGTTTAGTTCCTAAGTCGTGTCCGACTCCTGGAACCCCATGGACTGCAGCCCTACCAGGCTCCTCTGTCCGTGGGGTTCAGAAGCCAAACTAGAGTGGCTCCGTCAACTCGGGTTCTGTATTTTTCTAATTTTCAGGACGGTAGATGCAGTCCTGAGTTGGCAGAGTGGCATCACAGTGCTATGAGGGACCTGAGCTCCTTCTGTCTCTCTACTTCAGCCTTCCTTAGAATAGAGTTTTGTTTTTGCGCTCATTGTCTCATGATTACATGATGGTTGCATCACCATTAGCTTCGCATCTGCATTCTAGGCAGGAAGAAGAAGGACAAAGTACAAAAAGTGCATGTCAGCTAATTCTTTCTCTTTAATAAGCTTTCCTGAAAAGCTTTTTAACAAGCTTTTTTCCAGCCTCTAGAAACTGGCTGAAACTCTGTTAAGGGGACTTCAAACTGCAAGAGTCTGAAGAGAAGCTAAAAACTTTTAAAGTGGGTATTTTGATGCTTCAAACCAGACCAGGGACCTATTAGTATGGAAGAAGGAGAGAATGAATGTTAGGTGGGCCGTTCACATCATGTGCCACATTGATTGATCAAATCTTTGCTTCTTTCTTCACCGGGTTTATTCTAAAAGCATCCCATGCCAAAGAAATAAAAGCAAGCAAGGAAACCGACTACTCTTTGTAATCAACAGAAAATACTGTAAGCAATAAAGCCCTTGGGCTCACAGACCCATTGGAAAGATGCTGCTGGTGCCTCATGCGGGCCCCCACCTCCCTGGACACCGTGGGTGTTCCAGCTAATGGCTCACACCTGTGTGGACTGCCCTGGGGTTATTGAACCTTCTCACCCCGAGGTGCCTGGGAATTGCGTCATACTTACCGCCAGCTTCCCCTGCATCCTGTGGGCCAATGACTAACTGGGGAACAGGTACAGAAGCCCCCCTCCCTCATCCCAACTGGGGTAGATATGGCAATGCCCTTCCTTCTCCAGAGCTCCCCCTGAATTGGGCTGAAGCTCGACTTCTCCTAAACCCACATTCTTGGCAGATCCTTCCCCTTTCTTTCCCTTATTCCCTTCCTGGTTTCTCCTGAGAGCACGACCTCAGTACATGCCATGCGTATGAACCGCTGTCTCAGGCTCTGCTTCCAGGGAATTGGATCTAAGGTGTCCCGGGTCAAACAGCTTGAGGGGTGGGGAGGGGCTCCACTTCTTCTAAGGGATTTGATATAAAACCTGACCCCTCAGTCCTGTCTGTGGCCTCTCTGGCTTGGCCTGGAGGCTGTGGGGCAGCGTCTTTGCCAGTCCTGTCCAGCATGCTTAGGGAGGACTCGGCACAAGATGGAATCCAGTACTGTTATCTTCTCAAAGCAGATATTCTTAGAAACAATGATTTGCGTTCTTAAGCCCACAGACTGTTTAAAAGGACTTGTCTTGTGTGTGTGTGTGTGTGTGTGTGTGTGTGTGTGTGTGTGTGTGTGTGTTGCGCGCGTGCACACATGCGCGCGCACGATTTTCCATCTTGCGGCAGTGGCAGTGGGGTATTTATAGCTGGATCTACAGGGCCATTCTCACGTGGCTAAAGCAAATGAAAACCTCATGTGGATTTTGTTTTGTTTTCCCCCCTCTGCCTTTGCCATTGCAAACTCTCCTGTTCTTAAACCCTTGTTGTTGTAACCAGAGCCGCGCGGAGCATCGCTGCAATGGGGAGGTTATGTAAATTTACTATTTCAGGCAAGAGTGCCATTCTCCTGCAGTCAGGCCACAGGGTCTAAGAGAGGGGACTTTGATGGGGGAGCTGGCGGGTGACCCTGAGTAGCTGCCCCACCCAGCACAGCTCCCCCTCGAAAGTCTCCCCAGATTAACCCTGTGGACTGTGGATTCCCCAGGTCACCTCATGATCCCTCTGCATACATGAGCTCCTTGGAAAGACAACTGTTTTCTTTCCCCCTTGTTTTTCTGTATTTCTTAAGCCTTTCATGTCCATGTTTTGCCTTCTCAGTTAGACGGAAAACACCCTGGGGGCCTGGTCTGTTTGCCCAGGTTAGTAGAGCTTTTGCAGGAGCTGGGGGGGTGGGGGCAAATGCCCTGCTTTCTTTGGTTGGATGAAGCACTCCTGGGGTCCTCTAGACGGCAAGGTTGGAGTGTTGGCCTGATCTTTATGGAGAGGCCAGCGTTTTAAGCTGAGGAGGCCAAGGGACCCAGGACCCCTGTAGACCACCTACCGTTTCTTTCTGGTGACCTGGAACCCACACATTAACACTTGTGAAAGCCCCTGATGAAAGCAGCTGGGGCTGCGCTGTGCCCTGGGGAGGGGCGGCCTGGCCGCAACCTGCCAGAGTCTGTGGAGTCCCCGAGGGGCTGGAGGACGCTTAGGAAGCTTGGCCGCCCTGCCTCCTGGAGCTGCATCTTCCTGCTGCCGGGCCTCCTGCAGCTGGCCTGCCACGCAGAGGGCTTTCCTGACTCTTCCTCCTCAAACTTGCTGAGCAATACCTGCCATACGTCCAGGGCCTGCTCTGTGCCAAGCACTGGGCTGAGCCCTTGCACACTTGAGCACGCCTCATTCTCACAACAGATGTGCAAACCGGGTGTTATCCCATTTTACAGAAAAGAGAAACAAGTTTCTGAGAGTTAGGCACTTTGCCTGAAGCCACACAGGCACAGAGAGCCTGACTCCAAGACACTGGTCCTCTGTACTACTCCCTGATACGTCATAACCATCTCCTTTAAAATGCATGTATATGTTAAATATTTGTTTGGCCGCACCAGATCTTTCTTTGCAGTACTCAGAATCTAGTTTCCCGACCAGGGATCGAACCTGGGCCCCCTTCATTTGGAGCGTGGACTCTTAGCCACTGGACCACCAGGGACGTCCCCATCTTCTTTTACAGTGAACTCCCCACGGACCCCCAGATCATAAGGCACCTTCTATATTGTGATTAGACAGGTGCCTGGGCAAGGGGTATGCGTGTTTAGTTGCTGAATCGTGTCCAACTCTTTGAGACCCCTGGTAACTCACCAGGCTCCTCTGTTCGTGGGATTCTTCAGGCAAGAATACTGGAGTCGGTAGCCATTCCCTTCTCCAGGGGGAATCTCACCAACCATGTGACTTCCACCATGCTATAACTCTAGCGACAACAAGCATTATTCTGTATTTCTACCCTTCTACCCTGCTTGGGGCCTCCCTGGTGGCTCAGTGGTAAAAGAGCCTGCCTGGTCATACAGGAGGCGTGGGTTCAATCCCTGGGTCAGGAAGATCCCCTGGAGAAGGGAATGGCAACTTGCTCCAGTATTCTTGCCTGGGAAATCCCATGGACAGAGGAGCCTGGTGGGCTACAGTTCATGGGGTCACAAAGAGTTAGACACAACCTAATGACTCCACCCACACCCAGGTGGCCGTCTAGTCACAGCAGGGAAGGTGTCTTCTGATCTGGGGGTCAGTGGAGAGCTTGTGGAGAGCCTGGGGCTCGAACCCTTGGGTCCTGGATCTCAGTCCTGCCACCGCCTCCCTGCGGTGCTCCCCACTTCCAGCCCCCCTTCTCTTTCTACTCCTGTGAGTTCTAGAGGGTTTGCAATCCTAGGATAGAGCCAGCAATCTGTTAGTGTTTGTCCTGATTCCAAGAATCCCAGATATACTAGAATTCCTCATTGAAAAGTCAAGCATTCTTGGGGAAAGTGTGTGTCACTGAGAGAGCAAGATTCCTTGCATTGGGAAATGAGATCCTAGGCTGGTCCAGGCAAATAACTGTGGATTTCAGAGCCAGAGGGAAGTGGATTGGCTCCCCCCAACACCCATCTCCCGGGCTACTCACCCCTTCACAAACCACAACTGGCGAATTTGCCTCCCCAGTTCATCTGAGGGCACTAACCAGATGATAATTTCCTCCAGATACAGAAAGCAGGAAGAGGCAGATTGGGGTGCCTGCATGCATATGTGTGTGTACACAGTTCTCCTTACTGCTGGTCTCTTTCATGTAGCTCCTGTTGGCTTGAGCCACTCACCTCACGAAGAACATGCTAGTGAGGTTTTATTTGGGGAGGTGGGGGAGTGGATCCCAGGATACAGACAGTTAGATCAGCTGCTCATCTTCTCCTACTTTGGGACGGCTCTGCTTTCCAGAGCATCTCAGGTCAGTGCAAGGAAAGATGCTCAGTTGAGAAAGGAACCTCTCATGGCTACAGATTCAAGTGGTGGTGTCGCTCAGCTGTGTCTGACTCTTTGTGATCCCATGGACTGTAGCCCACGCAGCTTCTCTGTCCATGGGGTTTCTCGGATGAGAAAACTGGAGTGGGTTGCCATTTCCTTCTCTAGGGGATATTCCGGACCCAGGGATCGAACCCACATCTCCCGCACTGCAGGCAGTCTGCTGCATTGCAGATGGATTCTTTAACACTGAGCCACCAGAGAAGTGATTCGAGGGAGGGCACGAAACTGAATGATGGTGTTTTCCCTAGGGAGGGAACTCGAGCGCCCCAGTCCTGGTGTCCAGAGTGGGCATCAAATCAATAAGTCCAATGTAACCACTTCTCACCACTAGGCTCTTCCTCCAGGAAGTCTTCCAGGTTGAGGTCTAATTGCCATTTGTCCATCCCTTCCTCCATCCTCTTCGGCATTAGCCTCCAGTTTCCAGCTATACAGTAGATAATACTGTGGCCAGATGTCACCTGAGCAGCCCTGTCTCTGGGATTCAGAATAAACTAGCTGGATTCAGCACCCTCCCCCACCCTCAAAGCACAGGGAGCCTCACATCCCTCCTAAGCAGCAGTGTTTCTTAAAGAGTGGTTCTGGACCAGCAGAATCAGTATCCTCCAAAGCTTGCTAGAAATGCAAGTCCTTGCCCTGCCCCCCGCAACCCCCACGAGAGATCGGCCACATCAGAAGCCGCAGGTGCAATTTGTTTGTGTTTTATCAAGCCCAGTAGGTGATCCTGATCACAGTCAAGGTTCAGAACCACTGCTAGAGACTCCCAAGTAAGAGGTGATGGCTTCAGTTTTCCCTGTCACCTCCAGCTCTGAGTTCCTATTTCCATCCAGCTAGTATGGATTCTGGCTACTAAAGCAGGAGACTAAAGAGGCACGAGTTCAATCCCTGGGTCAGGAAGGTCCCCTGGAGAAGGGAATGGCTACCCACTCCAGTATTCTTGCCTGGAAAATGCCGTGGACAGAGGAGCCGGGTGGGCTACAGTCCAGGGGATCGCAAAGAGTTGGACACGACTTAGTGTTTGTGTGCACGCACACACAGTTAAGATTGTTAATCACTGTGAGTTGTGAAAGAGGGTGGCTGTGAGGTTAAGAACATGGCTCTGGAGCTGGACCACTTGGATCTGAATTCTTGACCTCTACTCACTGTGGTCCCCGAGTGGCTTAAATTCCCTCTCCTTCAGACTGCTTATCCCTAATAAGGTTAACATCATATTCCCCACAAGGCAGCTGGGAGCCTTTGGTGTGTTTGCATATCAGCTACTTGAGCAGTGCCTGGCACATAGTAGGCCTGCAGTCAACGCTCACTTTTCTTATTGCTGGTTTTGTGCAGGCAGACTCTCTCTTGCACTGTGTTGACCCAGATGTGAAATTGAGTCCTTATACCCTGATTTACACAACACACACACATACCATTTACACAAGGGCTCTGTGAACATGGTAAACTTGAAGGAGATTTGAGGAAATGGATGGTGTTTACAACACTGCAAACAGTTGAAATTGAAGATTGGATGGCCTTGTTCTAAGAGGCTGATTGCTTGGGGAGCAGCCTTATGGTTTGGACTTTTTAACTTGCTCCTTTCTTGGGCTCATCAGAAACTTAACCAGCTCCCTCTTTATTTTGCCGAGTGGTTTGGCTACCTTTCCTCCAGCCCTACTTGTAAACTTTTCTCTTTGCCGTCTCTGTAAATCTGAAAACTTTAGGATAACGGACCTTCTCGTCTGACTTTCACCCTGGCTTCCTGACTATCAGGGAAGAGAGAGCAACAGGGAAACAGATTTCCGTTCGCATGTAAGCTTCATTATGGTGCCTCTCAGAGGGCCTTAGCGGCACAGGCAGCTTTGGTTTATCTATATATGTATATGAATATTGAGTTGGATCTGCTTATCTTACCTGTCAGAGCATATTGTGAATGTTTTCACAGACAGAACATCTGTCTGTGAATGTTTTTCCTGCTGTTTGTTGTAAACCATCACACCCGTACAACTAGGGGTTTAAGTCTTAACCGGGGCCTCTCAATCTTGATACCGCCTGGATAATCCTTTGTTGAGGAGGGGTGGTGTCTTTCCGGGCTTTACAGGATGTTTAGCAGCATCATTGGTCTCTGCCCATTAGATGCCAGTAGCATTCCCTGGTCGTGACACCAAAGTTGTCTCTAGACATTGCCAGGTGTCTCTAGAACTGCCCACCACCAACCCTCAGCCCCGACACACACTGTTGAGAATGGTCTAAGCTAAATCTTCTGTAGTAGTTTAAATCCAGTATACCTTACTCTCTCCCAGAGTTTACCTCTGTAGTGTTTTTATGGTTGTTGATATTGTTCAGTCACTGAGTTGTGTCCGACTCTTTTGCGACCCCATGGACTATAACCCACCAGGGTCCTCTGTCCATAGGGTTTTCCCTGGCAAGAATACTGGAGTGGGTTGCCATTTCCTCCTCCAGGGATCCAACCGGGGTCACCTGCATTAGCAGGAGGATTCTTTACCGAGTCACCAGGGAAGACCCATGCATGTGGTTAGTGGACTGGATTTATCCATTGAGTAGAAAGATGCAGAGTCCCAGCAGGTCCTGGATCACCAGCGATTCCTAGGGAGAATCACCGACACTTTGTAACTGCATTTCCTGAAAGGCTCCACACTTAACCCACCTGCGTTTGAGCCAAGGACATCTTGCTCTCTCCCCAGTAGTTTAATCTGCTTCTTGACTCCCAAGTCCCCACCCCACCCCCCTGCTATAGCAGGAAACCTCACAGGAACTAGGAATGGCCTTTGGGTTTTGGCTTATAAATACTCACGGTCTCATTTTTCTTACTGAGAAAAATTTTTTTATCGTGTTTAACATTCTTGTTGCCGTAGTGGAAACTTTTGTTCTTTGGCGAGTTTCCCATCCCAGGCATAGGGTCAGATTCCTCAGTGGAACTCTGAACATTTTCTAGGGAAGTTTCTTTCACCAGAGAGATTGTACCTTTGGTGCACGTACATGACTGAGGTTGGATTCTGCATTAAGTCTTCCCTTGATCTAAGACAGATGAGGGAGACTAGAGGAAGAGCCGTGTGTCTGGGGCTCCGTAGGAGGCCGTAATGAAAATCTTTTTATGACTCCATTACTTTTTTTTTTTTCTCTCCCTTACATTCTAGCATCTCAGATCTAAGAGGAACAGCCAGTACTTCAGCCAGTATGAGTTAGATTATGCTGTGGTAACACAGAATTCCCAGAGTTCATCAAACAGTGACATCAAACAGGTTTCTTTCTTACTCATACTACCTGTTCATAGTGGGTCAACGTAAGACCTGTACTCGTTATAGTAAAGCTTAGGAACCAAGCCTGGCAGAACAGGCACCTCCCTAAGTGTAGGCATTTGCTGTGCCAGAGGGGAAGAGGATCCGGTTCTGACAATTAAATGCCCCAGAATCAAGATCACTGATGATGCTTGTGTCAGTCAGGGTTCTCCAGAGAGAATTAATAGGATGTGTCTATCTCTGTCCCTGTATCCCTTCCTCTCTCCTTGCTACCCTTGCTCCCTACTTACCCTCCCTCCTTCCTGTCATTTATTTATTTTAAGGAACTGGCTCACTTGACTGTGGGGGCAGGGAAGCCCCTGCAGGCTGGAGACCCCAGGAAGAGTCAGTGTTGCAGCTCAAATCCAAAGACAGACTGGAAACAGAACTCTTTCTTGGAGAATGTCCATCTTTTTTTAAGGCCATTTCATTTCAGATGATTAGATGAGGCCCACTCACATTATGGAGGGTAATCTGCTCTGCTCAAAGTCTACCAATGTAAATGTTTATGCTATCTAAAAAAAAATTACCTTCATGTAGACATCTAGTTTTATCAAATATCTGGGATCATACCATGGTCTGACTCAGTTGACACATAAAATTAACCATCATAATTAACCATCATTAACACTCAGCATCTTCTGTCAAGTCATGGGCCAGGATTAGTCACATGGCCCCACTCAGACATGAGAGTCCAGGATGGACGATCTATTATATGCCTAGAGGGAGGAGTGGAAACCAGTGATATTTGATGTAGTATCTGTTATGATCACAGCTGTGAATTCTGTTACCTGAGGATGAAAGAAAGCCTCAGTCTACATGGTCCCCATTCCAAGGCCTTCTGCAAAGTTGATGTAGAAATCATGTTATTTTTCAGTTGTTTTATTTTATTGGAGTATACTTGATTAACCTGGCTTCCCTGGTGGCTCAGTCAGTAAAGAATCTGCCTGCAATGCAGGAGACCTGAATTCAATCCCTGGGTCGGGAAGATCCCCTAGAGAAGGAAATGGTAACTCACTCCAGTGCACTTGCCTGGAAAACCCATGGACAGAGGAGCCTGGCGGTGTATAGTCCATGGGGCCACAAGAGTGGACACGACTGAGTGACTAAACCACCCCTTGGTTTACAATATTGTGTTAGTTTCAGATGTAAAGCAGAGTGAATTAGTTACACATACACACATATCCATTCTTTTTCAGACTCTTTCTCCTTCTCAATATTCATTATAGAATATTGTGTAGAGTTCCCTTTGCTATATAGCAGGGCCTTATTGGTTTTCTATTTTATATATCATAGTGCGTATATGTTAATTTTGAACTTCTGATTTATCCCNTATCCATTCTTTTTCAGACTCTTTCTCCTTCTCAATATTCATTATAGAATATTGTGTAGAGTTCCCTTTGCTATATAGCAGGGCCTTATTGGTTTTCTATTTTATATATCATAGTGCGTATATGTTAATTTTGAACTTCTGATTTATCCCTTACCCCTATCTTTCCCCCTTGTGTAACCACAAGTTTGCTTTTGTGATTCCTGAGTCGACTTTTGTTTTGTAAATAAGTTTATTTGCATCACTTTAAAAAGTAGATTCCACGTATGAGTGATGTAATGATATGTGTCTTTCTCTGACTTTTTGCACTTAATATGATCATCTCTAGGTCCATCCATGTTGCTGCAAATGGCGTTATTTCATTTTTTATGCCTGTTGTAGTATTTCATTGTACACATGAACCACATGTTCCTTATGCATTCCTCTGTCGATGGACATTTAGGTTGCTCCTATGTCTTGGCTATTGAAAACAGTGCTGCAATGAACGTGAAGGGGGGGGGGGCATGTATCCTTTCAAATTATGGTTTTCTCCAGATATATGCCCAGGAGTGGGATTGCTGGATTATATGGCAACTTTCCTTTTAGATTTTTAAGAACCTTCATACTGTTCTTCATAGTGGCTGTACTAGTTTTCATTCCCACCAACAATGTAGGAGGCTTGCCTTTTCTCCGCACTCTCTCTAGCATTTATTAATTGTAGACTTTTCAATGCTGGCCCTTCTGATCAGTGTGAGATAATACCTCATTGTGCTTTTGATTTGCATCTCGCTAATAATTAGCAGTGCTGTGCGTCTTTTCATGTGCTTTGTGACCATCTGTATGTCTTCTTTGGAGAAATGTCTGTTTAGATCTCTGCTCACTTTTTGATTGGGTCATTTGTTTATTTTTGATGTGGGATTAGTTTTAGGCTGAGCCCTGCCTGCCCTCTTCGCTCACAGGAAAGGTTATGAGGGGTGAGTTATGACGCGTCCTGGCCTCCAGGGGTATTAAATTTAAAGACTGTTACTAAGCATCTTCCTCTGTTACTTCTTTACTGTTTCCTCTCCTGTTTTCTGTGGGTGGTGTTGCATTCAAGAATCCTTGCATGTTGTGTACTTGAAGAATGCCCTGAAACAGTAATTTGGCCTTGGTGGCTTTCTTTTAGTACAGTGTCTTCAGGTTGTGTTTTTTCTTGCTTGGATGAGAAAAGCCTCGATTGTGAGCCCTCACTTTGCCACTCACGCATGCTATACTTCTGACAAGTTCCTCCCTAGTCTGGGCCTAGTTTCCCCAACTATCTAGAGGGGCACTGAGCCCTGGGATCTCTAAGTTTCCTTCTGGATCTAACGTTCTGGGCATCTTTGGTCCACAGCCTCTGCTAGTGACCCGCCCCCTCCAGAGCCAGGGTTTGTGGACTGACTGCCTGGTTGGGTCCGGTGGGGGCTGCATGACAAGATTCTCCTCCTTGAAACTGGCAGGATCACTCTGGGTTCTCACTTGAAGCTGTGGCCTCGTTAGTGCCCTTCCAATGCTGTGTTCATGAGCCCAGAGAGAATCCCTTCTTCAGCCCAGCTCAGAAGCACCATCCCCCTTCCTGGTTGGTGGGGGAGCCCAGGGCGAGGATGTGTCGAGCTGGATGGAGTTCTGGGAAGGATGCAGAGGTCAGGACCAGGAGATGGGAATCATCCATCTCACCTAAAAGTGGGGTCTGGGAGCCAGGCCAGCCCTTTATGGCCATCCAGGCAAACCTAACCCCCAAAGAGCAGAGTTTTAAGGACCTCAACATTACTTGCTGTCACAGTATTCATATTTGATGCTTCCAGTACCCACCCCAACCAGTTGTTTTGTAGCTCAAGTGAGATAATGTTTGAGAAAGGACCTGGAAAGCTATACATGCTGTCCAAACATTAATTACGATCAGAACCTCCCTAGGGGTCCTCTTCCTGAAGAGTCCGTTGTGAAATGCAGAGGATGCAGTTTCAATCCCTGGTCCAGAAACTAAAATCCCACATGCCGTGGAGCAGCTAAGCTTGTGCACCCCAACTGGAGAATCCATGTGCTGCATTGCCCCACATGATGCAACTAGGACCTAACACAGCCAAATAAATATCAAAAAAACAAAAAGAATGTTTCCTCTGAAGGAACTTGTTTCTTTCAGTCCGAAACTAGACAATCACAGTAGCCCCCTTAAAAAAAATTATCATCATGTGCTGCCTTATTCCGTAGATATTTTGGTGCTAGGAATGGAAAAGAGACAGTAAGTTCATTAGAATACACCATGATGTCAGATCTCAGCATGCTCTGGATGGGCAGAGCTTATAGGAGCTCAGAGAAGGGATCAATCAATTCTGCTCGTCAGGGTGGAAGCCTCCGTAGGAGCAGTGACCACAAGCTGGGTCTTAGTGTCAAGGACTTTGTGGGAGGAAGCGAAGGGCACGGTAGGCAGAAGGCTTTGCACGAGCAAAGGTCAGCGTGCTGGCTAGGCTTAGGGAGACCTCGGGAAGTCTAACCTGGCTGCTGGGTGAGGCAAACGGGACCAAGTGAGAGGAAAGCAGCAGGGCATTGGTGATCCCACTGTGAAGGGTTGGTGACCACATTGTGAAGGGTCTGGAATAGCATAGGAGTTGTGTCTTTGCTGAGTTTTGTTTTCTTTTAATTACCAGATGTGGAAAAACTTTCTAATTTCAGTTTTGGCTGGACAAAAAAAAGCTATTGCTCTAAGTCTATTGAAAAGCTGCCTATAGATTGATAATGGGCAAAATGTAGATTTCATTCGAGTTGCCGTGCTGTCCTATTCATTTTGCTATTCTCCTACCTCTTAGAACTTCCACATGGAATAGAGAGGTCTCCCTGCTCTCGTCTGGTCATTTGAAATATTCAAGTAGGAGATAGGAGGCAGAATCTTGTTTTAAAATTTTCTCTTAAAAAATTTTTTTAGTTGCTAAATCATGTCCGACTCTTTAAGGAATAAGTGCTTATTTTAGAAACGGTAGGGAATCAAACGGTAAAGAAGAAGGAAAAAAATACAAAAATTCAAAATACAAAAAAAAAAAAAATTCTATCGTCCAGACAAGTTTGATGCTACTATTTGGGTAATTACTTCCAGCGAGCATTTTGAGGGCGGACACCTCGTCTTGCTTCCCTCATAGCTCAGCTGGTAAAGAATCCGCCTGCAATGCAGAAGACCCCGGTTCAATTCCTGCATCGGGAAGATCCCATGGAGAAGGGATAGGCTACCCACTCCAGTATTCTTGGACTTCCCTTGTGGCTCAGCTGGTAAAGAATCCGTCTGCAATGCGGGAGATCTGGGTTTGATCCCTGGGTTGGGAAGATCCCCTGGAGAAGGGAAAGGCTAGCCACCCCAGTATTCTGGCCTGGAGAATTCCATGGACCACAATCCATGGACTCGTGAAGAGTGGGACACAACTGAGTGACCTTCACTTCACCTTGTCTTGCACATTGCCTTTCTCATGGCATGAACCTGACCCTGGTAGGAGCTTCATCTGCATTGTCTATTGATATAGGGAGGTTTCCCTAGACCCCTTTAGGGAAAACTGTTTGAATAGAACCAGGTAGGTTCAAACCCCAAATATTTTCATTCACTACCTGCAAAGTTTGGCAGTTTTCTCTAGGCTTCAATTTCTTCATCAGTAAAATAGGAACAATGAAAATAACAGTATCTCCACACTCAAGTATGTGTGTGCTAAGTCGCTTCAGTCGTGTCCAACTCTGGGCAACGCTATGGACCGTAGCCTTCCAGGCTCCTCTGTCCATGGGACTCTCCAGGCAGGAACACAGGAGTGGGTTGCCTCGCCCTCCTCCAGGGGATCTTCCCCGGGGACTGAACCTGCGTCTTTCTGTCTCCTGCACGGGCAGGCAGGCTCTTTACCCCTGCACCCCCGGCATGTGTGCACACTCAAGAGCGGAGACCAAATAACTTCTTTGGTACAAAGGACAGAGGAAGGGGCCTTGCACACGGGAAGTGGTTCACACTTGTTGTGGGTTTTTGCACTGCCCTCTGGGTGAGTTCAGGCTCTGGAGGGGGAGGTTTGGGGCAGTGCTTGCAGGTGGAGAACTCTGCCTGTGAGAACTGTCTTTCTGTTTCATTGTCCTACACAGCGGGAGAAGGTCAAGCCTGTTAAATCCCAGGATTAGGCTCGTGAACAAGCCAGGGTCCTANTGGTTCACACTTGTTGTGGGTTTTTGTACTGCCCTCTGGGTGAGTTCAGGCTCTGGAGGGGGAGGTTTTGGGCAGTGCTTGCAGGTGGAGAACTCTGCCTGTGAGAACTGTCTTTCTGTCTCATTGTCCTACACAGCAGGAGAAGGTCAAGCCTGTTAAATCCCAGGATTAGGCTCGTGAACAAGCCAGGGTCCTAGTGCTTGTTGCCAGCTTTTCCCTGAGTAGCTCCACCATCCCCACAGCCTCCTTCCTGTGTATATTTCTCCCCATGGGCTTTCCAGGCAGGCTGTCCCTTTAAGAAAGCAGCCACAAGCTGTGTACTTCACTGGTAGTCCTGCCTCCCCTGCTGGGTGCCTCCTTAGGGTACAGCTGGGACCCTCCTGGGCTGGATCTGTGGGTTGGACCCTCCCTAGGAAGGAGGCTGCTTTGCATCAAGTGCACACCCTCAGGAATCCATGCCCAAGAAAGGACTTTCTGGCCAAAGCCCCCCACTGCAATCCTGGGCTCCCATCCCTCTGCCCTGGCTCTGGGACTTACAAGGATCATTCTTAAAGACTGAGCTCAGGATCCCTAAAAAGAAAGTTAGAAAATAGCTGGATAAACTTGGGAAGTGAGAGAAACCTCCGATTGTGGATTGCAGTTTTGGGATTGAGTCTGGTGATTTTTGCTGGATGGAATCTGATGGGTAAATGTGGGAAGGAGACTGGCGGGGTGGGGGGGCCAGGGCTGGGGTTCCCAGTGGGTAGGGAGCCTTGGACTTGGGGCCAGCCCCACCCCTCCTCCTGGTGGCTGTCATCCCTGAGGCAGGGAGCTGAGGATTGACATCTGGAAACATCTGGAGCCAGGGCCGAGGGGTGAAGATCAAGGAGAGGCAAATGTCAGTTTTCTCTCATTTGGGGAAAACAAAGTATGGCCTGGGAGGGCTGTGTGCGAAGATGCCCCAGGCCAAAGGCAGTGTGTGACACCGTGATTCCGTCTCAGCTGAGGACTCAGGGGCAAGGGGACAGATCAGGCCCCGGGCTTGGTCTCTAGGGCCCTTGGGCCCGGTCAGCTGCCCGTGAGTGACAGCAGGCAGGGCTGGAGCGGGAGGAGGCAGGTCTGCCCAGGGTTGGGAAGAATGAAGGCCTGTTGTTCTGAAGCCTGGGAACGTTGCCCTGGGGGGAGGCCCATGCTGCTCCAGCTCAGCCTGAAAAGGAATGGGGGAGGGTTCCCCGGGCAGAATGGGACTGAGCTGGTACCTCCCCACTTTGCCCTATTCCTGAGGCCTGGGCACAGGTGAGCTGCCTAGCTGAGAATGCCCAGGTACAGTTGGGAGGGCTGGGGTCTGTGATGCCCACAAAGGATGCAGGCTACAGAAGCAGGTTCAGTCCCTGAGCTCCAGATCAGAGATGCTCGCTGCCAAATTCTGCTCCGAGAGTCCTTTCCTCTGTCCCATCTTGTGCCAGGCTGTGGCTGAGGGTTTACTGAGATTGGAAAAAAAAAATGCCATGATGGAATTGGCAGGGTGTGAAGATCTGGAAAGAGGTTTTGGATACGAGATTAAAGCTGTCTTTGACAAGTGACAATAATAATTACCATTTATTCTGTAGCTTGAATGTGCCAATCATAGTGCCAAAGGCTTTTGGGGTACCATTTCGTTTCATCCTCTCAGTGATTGTTTGAGTCATGAATAGTTTGGGAGATTTTTTTTAGAAAGATATTTATTTTATTATTTATTTGGCTGCGCTGGGTCTTGTGGGATCTTTCAGTCGAGGCATATGAACGCTTAGCTGCGGCATGTGGGATATAGTTCCCTGACCAGGGTGTGAACCAGGGCCCTCTGCATTGGGAGTGTAGAGTCTTAGCCGCTGGACGACCAGGGCGGTCCCTGGAGATTTTTTATGGATGAAGAAACTGAGGCCCACAGAGGTGAAGGCCCTTGCCTGAGGACACAGAGCTGGTAGATGGCAGAATCAGGACTCGAACGTCTTGGCTCATTCCTGTGTTGGTTTAAAAATGTTGAGCCCGAGAGCCTTTTGTGTGCCAGCGATCCTGCTGGGCGCTGAAGACGTTGCTGGGCACTAGGTGGGGGAAAGACTGACCAGCCTAACCCCACAGCCCAGTCCTTAGCCCCAGGCAGTCTTTCAGATGAACCCAGAGACCCTGGGGGAGAGAGAGTTGTGTTGAGAACTCTGCTTGAGAATGTTCTTTGCCTTAAATGTTTCATTTTGTTTTTACTTTAATAATAATCTTAAAAATGAATGCATTCATTCTGAATCATCTGAATAGGCATCACAGAACCTACTACTGGCCTGAGGTTTTCGTCCCCCGAGTTTATGTTTCTGTGCAAGTTGGGCCCAAGTGGTTTCCTAAAATGATAGTGTTTAACGTTAATGCTTTGTTTCTTAAACCGGATTCTGCATTGTGTGCTTGGAAGGCCCAAATACCAAAGATTAAGAAAGGCTACACTGACTCTACTGCAGGGAGGGGGAGGTGCAGTAAGGGTATCTTGGGACAGAGTCTCCCCCTTGGGACAGAGTGAACTGGACTCAGTCTGGGGCTGGGGGCAGAGAAGCAGCGTGCATTTCTGATCTCGCAGGATCAGGGGGGACCTGGTCCAGAGATTGAGAGAGGAACATGCAGGTCAGGAAAGAGGAAAGTCCCTGAATTAGGGGCAGGGAGCCCCATTTCCAACACACACTCTCTGACCTCTAGCAGATGGATGCTCCTCTGTAAGTCTTTCCAGATGGGGCAGCTTGTGCCAAGGCTGGGAAGGGAAAGTGCCAAGCCTCCTGAGAGAGCTGTGTGGTTTCCTCCCAAAGAGAGGTGTTCTCTGCCCACCCCAGACTTCAGACCTCTTCCAGGGTCCAGCCGTTGGGTGAGAAGGCCAGAGCAGGCTCCCTGACATCCGGAACTGTAGATGCAACCCAGGCTTCGACCCCCTGGACACAAGCAGGCGCCTTGTGCTGGCCTCGAGCCTCGGCCCTTGCATATGGGCCAGGTGGCCGGCACCTCGTGTGGATCAGAGAGCCCCCCAGGGCAGGTGGCCAGAGATGAGACCCAGGACCCAGACCGCCTCCTCTTCCTCATCCACCTCTTGTTCCTCCTCCTCTTCCTGCTGAGGTCTTGGGTCTTGCTGTGAGGTCACTTGTGGTCACACCTCCCTGTGGACAATGCTCTCATTATCTTTATCCTCTGGTTCCTGTCTTTGCCCTGGATCCTGACTGATCATGCTGGGCTTCCTTTCTGCAGGCCTCTCTCTGGCCCCATCCAGCTCCGGCATTGGGAGTCGGTGAGCTGGGAAGTCCTGAGAGCACAGAGTTTGACTTTGGGGGTCACAAGGTCACCGTCACTCTCACTTGACTCTAACAAGTTGGTTCCCCGTGGCCAGCTGGACTCCTTAACGTGTTCGCCCACCCGCTTCTCCATCTCTGGGCCCAGCTTCGGCACTGAATCCTTCTCATCCCCACCATGAGCCCCACTCTCCAGCCGCCCCACGCAGCCTGCCCTTCCTTGAACCTACTTGTCTCTTCCCTGCCTCTGAACCCCGGCCTGTGCAGTCCCCCCAGTCCCCGCCCAGTCCTATTTACTCAGAAGATTTTGATTCCTTGTTCAGGTCAACCGTTCCCTCTTTATGTGCTGCCACGACCCTGCACCCCTGAACCCTCTCCAACACAGTGAATTCTCCTCTGGGACTGTCACTTCATACTTGCCTTCCCATCCTGTACTGCAGTAATTTGTCTCTCACTGTATCTCTTCAAGGGCAGGAATCGATAGACTTGCCTATTGCCCCTGCCTCCCCCATCCCTGGCTCCGTGCCTGCCAGGCAGCAGGCGGGCAGGAAGTCCTGTTGGCATAAAGGCTCATGACCTGTCCCTTCCCCACTTCCAGAGCCCCTGCCACAGCTGGTGGCTTTCTGGAGTCTGGCCGAGCCATTTTGGGAAATCAAGACCTCGTCACGTATCAGGCCCTGAAACATCCCAGAGCCAAATCCATCTCTGGGCCTGTAACTTGAGCCTCCCCATTCCCTGCACCCCGTGATCAGGTGATCCTGTTTGTTTTGACATCCTGTGAGGAGCCCAAGTGGGGACACGAGAGATCCTGATTTCAAAGCAAAAATTTTCTTGGTAGCCGCTGAAGGCCAGGCCCCTGCTAACTCCCGGCTCCTGTGTTAGCATTTTCAGCTAATTAAGAAAACAAGGCCTGAACCCCTTGCTGCGATGGTTCTGNCCTGAGCCTCCCCATTCCCTGCACCCCGTGATCAGGTGACCCTGTTTGTTTTGACATCCTGTGAGGAGCCCAAGTGGGGACACGAAAGATCCTGATTTCAAAGCAAAAATTTTCTTGGTAGCCGCTGAAGGCCAGGCCCCTGCCAACTCCCGGCTCCTGTGTTAGCATTTTCAGCTAATTAAGAAAACAAGCCCTGAACCCCTTGCTGCGATGGTTCTGCAGATTCAGGGCAGAAGGTGCATGTCCGCGTGCAGGAAAGGCCTCCCAGCTTCTGTAGGCAAAGTGAGCCGGAGATGTGCTGCCGCGCCTTCTCAGCAAGAGAAGATGCTCTGAAATTGCATCCTGGGCAGCCGACTCCAGGCAGGGCCCAGGGTGTGAATTTCTCCCCCACCTGCCCTTCCCAGGGTGTTTTCTGAACGGATGGAGGATGGATCCAGGCCAGAAGGATGAGAATAGCAGAGGAGGATTTGAGAGCCCGGAATTTGCCCGTCTTCTTTTCCAGAACCAGGTTATTCCAGCTTCCTGGCTAGTGGAAGAGAGCGGTGAGAGGTGGTCCAGGGATGGCTTTAGCTGGGCTGACCTGTCAAGGGGGAACCCCCAGTCAGGCCTGTTGCTCACTTATGCAGAGCCTTGGTGTGAATTTAAAAGGGTATCTTTTTTCAAGGGAAAGGTAGCTAAATATCAATATATTGCTGCAGAAGCTGCCCAGCCCACCCTCTTCCTTGCCCACATTCTCTAGCGTCCTTAGAAGTAATGCCAGGCCTCCACCAGCGCCCTTCCCTGACAGAGGTGTCATTTGACATCTGTGGGGATCGGAGCTGGGCTTCTGGGTGGTACAGGAGCACGGCTGCATCAGGCGTTGTTGCTGAGGGGCCAGCCGGTGCCTTCACTTCCAGGTGTGCTGGCCCGGCAGCCACCGTGAAGCCACACAGCTCCATGGAAGTGGGATTCTCTTGCCCAGCCTGGACGCTGCATGCAGTGGTCCTGCTGCCCATGGGCAGAGGATGGCAGGATGGAGACCCAGTCCTGTTCTACCGCTACCGAACAGTCCAGGGCAAATCATTTGGCCTTTGTGAACCTGGTTTCTAGTGGGAAATGGGGATGAGGCGCACATAGAATGTGTGTCCAGAAGGTGTAGGTGTGTATAAATGTTGAATAAAGTGTTAGTTGCTTAGTCGTGTCCAGTTCTTTGTGACCTGTGGACTGTAGCCCAGCAGGCTTCTCTGTCCACGGAATTCTCCAGACAAGAATAGAGTAGGTAGCCATTCCTTTCTCCAGAGGAACAATCTTCCCGACCCAGAGACTGAACCTGAGTCTCCTGCACTGCAGGCAGATTCTTTACTGTCTGAGCCCCCAGGGATGTTCCAAATATTGGATAAGACATATGCATACCCAGCCTGGCTCAGGGAACCTGGCTTCCTCCCCCACTGGATGTCTGTCTTGTTCCATCCTGCCTACTGACCAGGTATCTGGCTCCCTGAAAAGATGCTGGGGAGGAATAACAAAGACGTGATAGCTTCTGCTCAGCCTGAGGAAGAAGGGATTGTTGAGTCAGCTCTCTGTATCTGGTTTAACTGTCCAAATAATCAACAGTTGGTGGCAGATAGTTTTTGACTTTTGAGACTCTTGCCTTTATCTCCTGGGGAATCTCAGGGCTCCTTGCTTTCCCCAGGTACAGGGAAGGCCATATTCTGCAGGAAGGTGGGTCATTTGGGGAAAGCACGTCTCTCAAAAAGTAAGAATCCCTGTGGTGCTATGAAGTGGGACACAAGTCATTTGAGGTTTTGGGGGGGAGGGTTTCAGATCTTTCTCTTTTTTTCCATTTCTTCCCTCTTTCTCTTGCTTCCCGTCCCCCGCCCACTTATTTTCCCTTTTAATTTGCAAATCAGTCCTTATGTTATAAAGCTGATATGACCAATAGCTCTTATTTCCTGAAAAACCTATTCAAAATGCCACCTGATCCTTCCCAAATCCCTGGACATCAGGTGGATTTGTTTGCTTTCAACTTCTGTTGCTAATTTTTCTCACTTTCCTTAGGACCATTTGCATGCAAAAATTGAGGAAAAATTTTTTTAATTAAGGAAAATATACTTAAAATCAGGCGTGGAATATGAGACAGCGTACTGATGGTAGATGAATAATGCTCATTGTGTGCGAAGTCACAGTTTTCTATAACATTGACTTGGCAGGTCAGAACTTTTTTGCACTGACTATTGGCAAGAACGTCTCTTCTTTAAAGAGTTTCTAAACATCCTCCAGGCTTCAAAGAAAACATTAGAGATAAAGACCAAAAGAAGTTGTGAATTTATTTCTAGAATATTAGGGAACATCTTCCAGAGGGAGAGGCCCTCACAGGATTCACAGCCTTTCGGGAAGTATTCACTGAGGAATCTGGGTAAAGATTTTCAGAGTTTTTTATTTACTACATTTTTGTAGTTGTTCTTTTATATACACTTGTCTTCAGTAGAAACTATTTAGAGGAAACCAAGAACTGAAGACCCAAACCAGGATTTGTCTGCTGCTGGGAATTTGAGGATGGAATTCTAGCCAGGCGCTCTCATGAGTTTGCTTTTTCCCAGGGGCAGGTGGCCTTGCTTCTCAGGCCTCAGTTTCCTCCTCTGTAAAGTGGTCTTGAAAAGGATAGTTACCTCCACTCTCAGCATCCTGTGCTTCTGCGAATTTGAGTCAGTTCTAAATGAGGTGGATGAACCGGAGCCTATCATACAGAGCCGAGTCAGACAGGAAAACAAATATCGTGTATTAATGCGTACATATGGGATCTAGAAAGAGGTACTGGTGAACCTGTGTGCAAGGCAGCACTGAAGATGCAGACAGAGAGGAGAGACTTGTGGGCGCAGGGAGGGAAGGAGGGGGTGGGGCGAAGTGGGAGAGCTGCATGGAATCAAACACGTCCCCATGTGTGAAACAGACAGCCAGTGGGGATGTGCTGCCTGATGCAGGGGGTTCAGACCAGTGCTCTGTAACAGCCTAGAGGGTGGGAAGGAGGTTTACGAGGGAGGAGACGTATGTATACCTGTGGCTGATTCATGTTGATATACAGCAGAAACCAACACAAAAGTATAAAGCAATTATCCTCCAATTAAAAATAAACTTTAAAAAAATCCCGTGCCTTCCAAAATCCTTGAGGGAGCCCTCTGCAGGATAATCAGAGAAAAAAGGCGTCCCGTTCCTTACCCACAGGCTGGGGGAGTGGGGAGGGAGGGGAAGGAGGTGGAACCATCCAGAAGCAGAACTGAGTAGTCTTTCCCAGGGTCAGATTTTTGCACCCGAGCTTGTGAAATGGCACTGGGTCACTCCAGAGAACAGTGGCCCTTTTGCCTTGGCTGTCTGAGCGGGGGTCCACTGAGACACCCCTGTGCCTGGCTGATTGTGGGGTGTGAGCCTGGGCTGCCAATCAGGGCCTCTGTGCTTCCCTTTGACCTCCTTGGTCTGAGCATGGATCCTCTTAGTGGACCTAAGGAGAGTTTGGAAAATTCCAAACTCAGTTTCAGAGACCAAGGAGGGTAGTCCTCTCAAGATCAAGCCCCAGGCTACTTCTCAGGTCTGGCCACACCCATCTCTGCATGCCCCTCCTCTCACTGGCTATATCTTCACTCTTGCCCTCCTAACCCTCTGCTTGAAGATTGATACCTGGTGAGGTATCTAGCCCTCCCTCAAGGCTCAGTGCAAACACTCCACCCGCTTCTATAAAGTCTCCCACCCCTCTCCCCCTGGTTTCAGGGAGATGAAGTTCTCCTCCTCTGCCAGGCAGACCTGCTGCTGATGTAGCAATTAGCAGGTTGCTTGAAAACCACTCTTCTGCTTGGCTCTCGCTAAACCAGGAGCTTCCAGAAGGCAAGGATTCCAATAGCTTCGACTGGTCTTTCCTAGTCCCAGTGACAGGTTCTAGCACATAGTGGGTAGGTCTTGATTAAACATTGGCCAAATGACAAGCGAAGGGAACCTGGGCTCTTTACGATTTTCCGCTGAGAAGCAAGCAGGCAGGAGTGGTTTGTGTTTGGGCTGTCCCAGGGCCCAGCTCCACAATGGTGTCTGAACAGAGCATGCTAATTAGCCCCTTGCTCCCCCATACCCTTCTGTGAGAGGGGCTGAGAGCTGGGCTGATGGGCGTGCAAGGAGCCCGGGGCTGGTGTAGGTGGTAGCACTGTGCTGTCCTTCTCTAGGGACTGAGGTGTGACAACTCTCGGTTCTTCCTGGCCATCGTCCCCAGTGGCCTGTGACTCCAGCAGCACTTGGGGAAAACCAGGCTGTTTGTGCCTGTGATGGACACCTGTGTTGGAGGCTGAGGAGACAACTTAATTTGGTACCAGTTAGAGAGTTCTAGTGGGTCAAACTTTCCATGCTCATCAAGAGAAACCCAGGCAATGCCAACTTCCATGAAGGCCAGGAGGATCAGAGGAGAGAAGGGGTTGCTGAGCATCAGGAGTGAGTTTGTTTACGCTCCAGCATTTCCAGTCTATTTGCTGAGTGCCTCCCATGTGTGTCCATCACGGTTCTAAGCTCTGAGGCAGCCACCTGACCAGGTCCCTGCCTTTGGGGAAGCTGACTTTCTAGTGAAAGTCCCGGAAGACCGAGAGGATGGGAGCTGAGGCTGGTGTCCCCCTTCAAGGCTATTCTGAGCTGGCCTCTTGGTGAGGGGTATCCTCTCTCCATTCATTAGTCCCTGCATTCTTCCCCAAGGTGTTGCCTGCTAGAAGTACCTTGGTATCACCCTTGCAGATTCTCAGCCCTCCCTCCTTCCCCAGGGCGTGTTAGAGACCCCTCCCCTAGATTCCCATCCTGCCCTGCACAGTTCTGCCCTCTCCCCAACCTGCTTACCTGTGGACCTTTTTTCCCCTGACCAACCAAGAGCCTTTTTGATAACCAGGTCTATATTTTTTTGTTTTTTGTTTTTTTAAATATTTATGTATTTGGCTGCAGAGTCTCTGTTGCAGTATTTTGTTGTTTGGTCACTAAGTTGTGTCCACTTCTTGGCAACCTCATGGACTGCAGCACCCCAGGCTTCCCTGTCCTTCACTATTTCTTGGAGCTTGCTCAAACTCATGTCCATTGAGTTGGTAATGCCATCCTACCATCTCATCCTCTGTCTCCCCCTGCTCCTCTTGCCTTCAATCTTTCCCAGCATCAGGGTCTTTCCCAGTGAGTTGGATCTTGGGATCAGGTGGCCAAAGTATTGGAGCTTCAGCTTCAGCATCAGTCCTTCCAATGCAGCATGCTGGGTCTGTTAGTTGCAGCCTGGACTTGTAGGGTCTAGTTTCCTGACCAAGGATTGAAGCCAGGCCAACCCGCCCCCCACCTCCTACCCTGCACTGGGGGCACGGAGTCTTACCCTGGACCACCAGGGAAGTCCCCAGGTCTGCCTTCTATTCATGACCACACCCCTGCAGCATGCTGTGCCTGGCACAGAGTGGGGCCTCCACATGTGACTGGGGAATTAATGAGCCTTGGGGTAAACGCTTGGTTTCATTTATCCATCTTCCCTATCCACGTTCAGCTTGCACATCTGTTCTCCTCTCTTTCCGGGTGAGCCTTGGAGCGGGGTGAACTCTTGGGAAAGCTGCTGGAAAGCTGGAAAACTGGGGGAAATGGAAGAAGACCCTGGCTGGAGTTAGCTCCTCTGTGTCCTCTCTGCCATTTGGCCGCTTGAGGCTCATATGCCTTTGAACACACTCCCTCCCCCGGGCTGGGTAGGCGGGTAGGGTTCAGGGCCGACAGAGCTGAGCCGTGAACGCGGACCCTCCTTGCTGAGGCCTGTGTCTCCCTCCTCGTGGGTGGGGACAAGGCAGTGCTGAGGGACAGACCTGCCCCTATGGGCCTCCGGTTCAGTCCGCCCAGCTGGGCCTGGAGGAGAGCAGGCCGCCTGGGAATGGCTGGGAAGTCAGGCCCAGCCTTGGGCCCACTTCCCCCAAGGCCAGATGTGGCGTGGGACCCAGGCAGGCGGAGGTTCCCACCACTTGGCTCCTACACCCCAAACGCTCCAAGCCCAGGCGGTGTCTCCCAGCAGGAGGGGGTGGGGAGAGACTCCAGCTGCCTGGGTCAGGACCCTGCATCAGGACCAGGGCAGCTCTACAGGCGCCCACCTCTGACATCTCTCCGCCACCTGGACAGTTGCCAGTGGCCCTGCAGTCCAGCCTTGCTGCAGGGGAAGAGATTTGGGGATTAACCATTGCAGACCCTGCCTGAGCCAGGCTGAGACTGGTCCTCCCAGATCAGCTGGCATCCATTCACCATGTGCCAAGGACTGGAGAGGACATATTCGCAAATGTTATCTCATTTCATCCTCATGTCAGTCCCATTTTCCTGATGAGTAGACTGAGGTGTGTGGAGTTACATAATTTGCTTATGCTGGTGGTGGTGCTCAGTAGTGTCCAGTTCTGCGGCCCCGTGAACTGTAGCCCGTCAGGCTCCTCTGTCCATGAGATTTCCAGGTAAGAATACCGGAGTGGGTTGCTATTTCCTACTCCAGGGGATCTTCCCAACCCAGGGATTGAACCTGTGTTTCTTGCGCCTCCTACATTGGCAGGTGGATTCTTTACCACTGTGCCACCTGGGAAGCCATGTAACCTGCTTAAGGTTATACAATTAGTAAGAAAAGTTCCTGTATTCATCCTTTATTACAGGGTCTGCTAAGTGCTAGGCAGTAATTCTGGGCCCTGTGGATGCACAATGAATGATGGACAAAAACTGATGGACAAACAGGGAGAGATAGGAAAATAATATATACAGCGTCTTGTATGGTGATACTGCAGCCATGAAATTAAAAGACGCTTACTCCTTGGAAGAGAGTTAGTTATAACTAACCTAAATAGCATATTGAAAAGCAGAGACATTACTTTGCCAACAAAGGTCAGGATAGTCAAAGCTATGGTTTTTCCAGTGGTCGTGTATGGATGTGAGAGTTGGACTGTGAAGAAAGCTGAGCCCCGAAGAATTGATGCTTTTGAACTGTGGTGTTGGAGAAGACTCCTGAGAGTCTCTTGGACTGCAAGGAGATCCAACCAGTCCATTCTGAAGGAGATCAACCCTGGGATTTCTTTGGAGGGAATGATGCTAAAGCTGAAACTCCAGTACTTTGGCCACCTCATGAGAAGAGTTGACTCATTGGAAAAGACTCTGATGCTGGGAGGGATTGGGGGCAGGAGGAGAAGGGGACGACAAAGGATGAGATGGCTGGATGGCATCATGGACTCAATGGACACGAGTCTGAGTGAATTCCTGGAGTTGGTGATAAACAGGGAGGCCTGGTGTGCTGCGATTCATGGGGTCACAAAGAGTCGGACACGACTGAGTGACTGAACTGAACTGAACTGATGGTGATAAGCTATGTGGAAGATAGGAGGAGGGAAAAGGGAGTGGATGGTGTTGGAAGAGGTTTGCTTTTTTTTAATTTTAAACTTTTATTATTTCTGTTGTTGCAATTCATCATTGACTATATTTGTTGCATTTAAATTTTTTTCATTAAAATTTTTTTAAATTTTATATTGGAATCTAGTTGATTTACAATGTTGTATTAGTTTCAGATGTACAGAGAAGTTATTCAGTTACACATATAGGTATATCTATTCTTTTCATATTCTTTTCCCATTTAGGTTGTTATAGAATACTGAGTAGAGTTCCTTGTGTGATGCAGTAGGTCCTTGTTGATAATCTTTATTATCTATAGTAGTGTGTATATATTAATCCCAAACTCCTAATTTATTCCCTCCCCACCTTTCTTCTTGGGAACCTTAAGTTTGTTTTCTATGTAAGTCTTTCTGTTTTGTAGATCAGTTCCTTTGTATCATTTTTTTGAGATTCCACGTTTAAGTGATATTATATGATATTTGTCTTTCTCTGACGTACTTCACTCAGTATGATAATCTCTTGGTCTATCTACGGTGCTGAAAATGCATTATTTCATTCATTTTTTATGGCTGAGTAATATTCCATTGTGTTTATATATCACAGCTCTTTATCCATTTCTTTGTTGATGGACATTAGGTTGCTTTCATGTCTTTGCTGTTGTCAACAGTGCTGCTCTGAACATGGAGGTGCATGCATCTTTTTTAATTATGGCTTTCTGAAGATATCTGCCCAGGAGCGGCATTGCTGGATCGTATGATAGTTCTAGTTGTAGTTTTTTAAGGGACCTCCCTACTGTTCTCCACAGTGGCTATGCCAGTTTATATTTCCACAAACGGTATAGAGGGTTCCCTTTTTGCACATGGAAGAAGGGTTATTTTAAGTAATCTCACTGAGAAGGTGAGTAGTTGTTGCTACTTACACAGTATTTGCTGGGAGCCAGGCATGACCCTGACCACCATGTACAAGACCACTAACCCACTAACTTAATCCCTGCATCTACCTTCGGAGGCAAATTACTATTATTTACATTTTCAGATGGGGACACAGAGGCACAGGGAGGCAAACTAAGTTGCCAAAGAAAACATATTCAGCCGGTCAGTGGTGCTGGGATCTGCATTTAAGCAACCTGAGTTCTGGCTCATTCCCACTGTGCTCCCTTTCTAGGGCTACACAGACAGTAAGTGGGTGGGCAGAGGAGTGGGCCTGCAGGACCCTATTCAGACAGGTCAGGCAGGTGCTAAGGGGGCAAGCGTCCTGGTGCCCCCTCCTCTGTAGCCCTTTTGAGGGGGGAGGAAAGGGCAGAGCAATGGGTGGATTCTTTTAGAGTTAAACCTGAGTGAGAAGGGAGGGCTTGAGTAGATCTGCAGAAAGTAATAGAGGGTAAACCCTCCAGATGCAGCTCTCCACCCCTCCCCATTTTTTCTTTCCTCTCCTGGTCCCTCCAGGCTCCTTCAGCTCCCAAAGAACTCAGATCTGAAATAAGTAGGACTGCTTCTTGCTCCTTGTTCTAACCTGCCCTCCCTCCATATCAGTCTGGGGAGAACTGAGTTAGGACGATGATGAAGGCAGCTAATATTTATTGCAGACTTCTTGAAATGTCTGGGGAACGTGTGTACATTACAACTCACATGTGCAAGAAAAATAATTACTTGCTGGAATTGATCACTTGCAATAAAAAAAAACCTTGGCCTGGTCAATAAAGGTATCTTCATCTTTTCTGTGATGTGATACACAGAGACTTATGGTCCTGTGAAGTCAGGATTCTGTTTTCTAGGGGCCCGCTCCTTAGTCATCTGCTTGCTGGGGAAGCTCCCGTTTTCCCAGGGCCCCAGGTTCCGTGCTGACGTGCACTGAGGTGTTCTGTGCTCCCTTTGTGTCTAGGATCCTGGTGCTTGTCAACTCAAAAAGATGCACAGCTTGGGGGTTGCGAATTCAGTTTTATTTGCGGCAAAATGAGGACTGCAGCCCAGGAAACAGCACTTCAGATAGCTCCGAGAGACCACTCCAAAGAGACAAGGGGGAAGGTCAATATATAACATTTTGGTGAACGGGGGAATTCGATACAATCTAGTGCTTACTTTATAAAAGGTTTTCTGCTAGTCACCAAGAGCTGATGTCACCATGAAGAGATTTCGTACTTTTCTAGTTATGAAGAGATGCAAAGATTGAGATCATGCAATCAGTTCAAGATATCTGCCTATCTCAAGAACGGCTCCACCAGCTTCCGTGGAGCAGAGCGCCGCAGTGCACCCTGAACCCTCCCTGGGGGGGCTGTGGGTCAGCAGCTGCCGCGGTGCAGGGCTCTGTCTCTGCAGCGGCACATGGCAGATGCCCACACTGTTGTTCAGTTGCTGGCAGCTGTTCTTGGCAAGTGCCAGTTTGTAGTTGACATTCTGAAATCTGCTGAAGGGGCCGAGTCTGCTCTTGTCCCTGGGGCTTTTAAAGGGTTACCTGGCACCTGTTGCTGAAGCCGTGGCTTCTTCAGGTCCCCCACTCTCCCAGACACCCACCTTCCCCTGGAGGGCCCGAGTGTCCAGCTGTTGTGGTTGTGAAGGCCCATTCTTGGGCAGGCTCGAGGACAGCCCTCCGGTCCTTCCCAACCTGGTGGGAGCCCTGTTGCTCTGAGCCCAGCTGAAGATGGGGCTTCTCCAAGGGGGCGTGGTATCTCCCCAGGTGGGCGGTCCCTCTCCTAGGATTCTCCAGGTCATTGGCTCTTTTCTAATCATGTCCCTCCTCCCAGGTGTGGAAGTGAAATCCTGCTCATTTGCTTCCTCCCCTTCCTAATCCTAGAAAGTTTCTCTATTTCCTCTTCCTGTCCAGAGTAAACAACATTGCCTCTTAGTGACCCTTCCCTGCTCGGTTGACCTTTTTGTTTGGGAGAGGGGGGGTTATCAATCTTCTCTGCCCAGAGAAAAGGCCATGGCTTAGCTCTCATATTAATAGAAGGGTATGGGAGGGACTTCCCTGGTGATCCAGTGATTAAGACTCCTGGCTCCCCTTGCAGGGGGCGCAGGGTCGATCCCTGGTTTTAGGGACTCTGCACTGCCGCATGATGTGGCCCCAAATCAACAAACCCACAACAACAATCAGAAGGGTACAGGAGAAAAGGAAAAAAAATTAAACATCTGGATTTCCCAGAGGCAAAATATATTGGGAAATATTGTCCTCATAAAATACTCTGTATCTGGCCTGCCATCTTCTTCCTGAATTTGTCAGCTACTGTTCATGGCAGCGCTATGGGGTATGACCTGACCTGAGAAAGAAAGTGAGGCTTTTGAGGAAGCTAACTTTCCCAAGGTCTTAGAGTGGGTTCCTGGCAGAGCCAAGTTTAGAAGCTCAAATTCTGGATTCTCGGCTCCATTCTATTCCTAGGGCCTTTGCTTCTCAGAAAGGAGTCTTGTGGTCGAAGTTCATTAACCCTCAGTGAAAATAAAATGTTGCCCCTTGAATAACATATAATCCTCCCCAGAGAAAGGGGGATTGGCTTCAAGTTGACTCAGCCAGGGGTGAATATCAGGGCAAACCTCTCATGTCATAGGAAATCTCACTCCATGTTAGCAAGCACTGTCTTCAGATTCTTTCCTATTCCTAGATATGTAAAAACTTTCATCCTTCTTGTTTTCTTTTTGTTTGTTTTTTTGATGTGTTCTGTTGGGTGTGGGATCTTAGTTCCCTGACCAGGAATCAAACCTGTNCTCACTCCATGTTAGCAAGCACTGTCTTCAGATTCTTTCCTATTCCTAGATATGTAAAAACTTTCATCCTTCTTGTTTTCTTTTTGTTTGTTTTTTTGATGTGTTCTGTTGGGTGTGGGATCTTAGTTCCCTGACCAGGAATCAAACCTGTGCCCCCTGCATGCATTGGAAGCAATGACTTTCACTACCTGTTGGGAGGATGACTGTGCTTGACAAAAAGTGTGATGTGACAGCCTCCTCCTCACTCAGCTTCCCTAGCTAAAGAGGCCTTTGACTCACAGCTGTAGCTGCTTTGTGCAGAGCCTGGTACAGCCCTGACTCAGCTCCCAAGTAAGATGAAGCCCTGCCCTTTTCCATCTGCCAGTAGCTGTTTTCCGGCTCTGAAGACTGCGGTGCAACATTTGAAAATTCAGCTCTGGCCCCTGGTTGCACTGGCGTTGAATAGGCCAAGGCGGGTATCTGAGCACCAACTAAAAATAGCCAGGGGAAAGAACCTTTTCCTTTTATATTTATCTTTTATGACTTAATGAAGTTATTGGTATTGTAACATTTTTTTCCCTTTGACCACATGCACATGGATTCATTTTCCCAGAAGCCCCAACACCCAGGACATTCTGAGATGCAGGGACAAGGAAGGGAAGGAAGCAAGGTCAGTGAGACGTGGTTAGGATGGCCTGAAATGGCAGGAGCCAAGCCACTGCACAGGTTCACTTTAAGACTTACTGCTCCTCTTCATTGCCTCCTGCAGGAAGCCTCCCTGGTCTCCTTCTGGTCGGCAACCAGACTGCAGCAGGTGCCTCTCTCCACTCACATCACAGTGCCTTACCTGTGTCCACCCCATACAGTGCTAGACTAGCTATTTCATGCCTGGCTCTCCCACTAGACTGTCATCATTAGGTGCTCAGGAACGTACCTTATTCAGCTCTTATCTCTCCTGCCTGGCGAATCCGGTCAGGTCAATTAATGTCAGTTAAGATGGTCCCTAAGGTGCCAGATATAGAGGCTGAGTAAGTTACTGAAGATGACATGCACTGAGGCTCAGACATGTTTCAAAAGTCCACAGGATGGAAAGCAACATGAAACCATAAAGTATATTAGACAGGTGTATTTTCTGTGGTGTGATTTTTGTGTGTAAGCAAAGAGGATGCTGTCTCACCACTGGCTGGGAGGGAGGTCTCTTCTTATGCTAAAAAGGAGGACTGAAGGGCATGAGCATGAACTTGAGCATGTCAAAGGGACACTGTTATCTCCTTTTGACTGTGAGCTCCCGCTCTAGTGCCGTCTTCCTTAGGCTGTAGGAGGGCAGGAACTGGAGTCCCTGCTACCCAGCACATGCCTAGTCAGAGGGGCACCAGGTCCAAGCTTGTAGTGCTCACTGTGCAACAGGTCAATAAATCAAGAGAGTTGATTTTGGGGGGCAAGGAATAGAGGTTTTACTCAGAAAGCCAGCATATTGAGAAGGTGATCACCAAAGAGCCATCTCACCTGAGTTAGAATTCAGGCTTGTTTTATACCCAAAGAGCAGAGGGTGTGGTTGGTTGTTGCAAACCTGGTGCAGTAATCCTTCATTCTTGCAGCTGTCCATGTAGGTCTGATCACAGTATGCCTAAAAATATCCACATTAATTAGATAGTTATTGATAATTGTTTTCTGTTCTACATTTTATCTCTATATGAATGGGAAAGTGTTTTACCTTTAAAGGTCAGAGCCTTGAGAATAGGCTATTATGTGTATTTCAGGCTATAGGCAATGATCTTTTAAAAATGTACAGAGCCAACATGACTAAGCACCGGCAACAGCGAGCAAGGGTTAGAGCTAAAGAAACAGATCCAACATGGAGTCAGGTGTGTGCTCCTCTGTTACAAGAGCAGATGCTGTGGAATGAATGGATGGGTGGATGGATGCATACATAGAGGAAGAAACTCTTACAATCGGGTGAGGTTCATCCAGGGAAGACTTCAGGGAGATGAACTTTGAGTCTAGTTATGAAAGAGGGAAGGACGTGGGTTGGCAGAGATAGCGGGGAGGGCTTTGTGGTTGGGTGAGGGGAGGCAGGCCATTGGTACCAGTTGGTTTGGATACTTCTAACCAGATGCTGAGTCTGAATGCCCGTCTCTTAGGGGAGAGGAAGACTTGGGGGGCTGTGGGTAGCCACACAAAGACACAAGCCTAGAGACAGGGTTTTTCTCTTTTTACTGTGCTTCTTTCCTCCAGCGCTTGGAACTGAACACATTGCTAAAATTCCTTGAGTCCCTAGGGCAGGGGTT
>SJYV01003925.1:111763-170142 GCA_006410875.1 Neotragus pygmaeus | reverse complement strand
GTTCACACTTTTTATGAACTCGGCTAACTTGGGCAAGTTGCTTACCTTCTCTTAAGCTTTAATTTCCCTATGTGTAAAAATGCCTAAGATCATCTTTGCAGGCTGCTGGGCTAATTAAGTGAAATAAAAAAGGCGAATATTTGAGCCCAGTCTAGCTCTTAGTAAATGTTAGCATCCTTTTTTCTAAAAATGTGCTGAATCTCTTATCTTGTAAAATATGGAGCATGGTATAGTTTGAGGACACATTATTGTCAGCAATTTTGTTTTGTTTTGTTTTGTTTTCCATCTCGGGCTTACTGGGGAAAGGGCTAAATTATAACACCAGAATTTCAAATAGAGGCAGAGGGAGTATGCACATTGCTTGTTTTTCTCAATTGGAGGATAATTGCCTTACACTGTTGTGTTGGTTTCTGCCATACAACAACTAGAATCAGTCATAACTATATCAGTCATGACTTCCTCCTGAGCTTCCCACTCCTCCAGTTTATCACAGAGCACCTGGTGCTATACAGCAGCTTCCCACTAGCCAGCTGTTTTACGCACAGTAGCATATTTATGGGAGAAGGCAATGGCACCCCACTCCAGTTCTCTTGCCTGGAAAATCCCATGGACGGAGGAGCCTGGAAGCCTGCAGTCCACGGGGTCACTAAGAGTCGGACACGACTGAACGGCTTCACTTTCACTTTTCACGTTCGTGCACTGGAGAAGGCAATGGCAACCCACTCCAGTGTTCTTGCCTGGAGCATCCCAGGGACGGGGGGCCTGGTGGGCTGCCGTCTCTGGGGTCGCACAGAGTTGGACACGACTGAAGCGCTGCAGCAGACACAGCACATTTATGTTACTGCTGCTTTGGCAACGTGTCCCACCCTTTCCATCCCCCACTGTGCCCACACGTTTGTTCTCTACATCTGTGGCTCCATTCCTCCCCTGAAAATGAGTTTCTCAGTACCATTTTCCTAGATTCCACAGATAGGTGTTCGGATACAACATTTCGTTTTCTCTTTCTGCCTGACTTCACTCTGTATAATAGGCTCTAGGTTCATCCACCTCACTGCACTGACTCAATTTCGTTGCTTTTTATGACTGAGTAATATTCCATTGTATATACGTCCTGCAACTTCTGTATCCGTTCATCTGTTGATTGACATCTAGGTTGCTCCCATGTCTTGTAAATAGTGCTGCAGTGGACGCTGGGGTGCATGTGTACACCTTGTTAACATACATTAAGGAAAACCCAGTTAGGTCTTCTGGTCAAAAACATACACCCAGAGAAATGCACACATGTATATGTACATACACATCACAGAACTGAGTTGAAACTGGGTTGGAATGAGATGGTGTTTGACAGGAGAGTGTGGGTATCACCTCCTGGTTTTAAACCTCAGTGTCCTTATCAGTCAGAAATACTGGCCTTGCTGGGTTGTGTTGAGAGTCAGTGAGATGCTGCATGTGAACACTACATGCTCTGGTCCACGGCAGCTACAAGCATCTTCTGGTGGATCTCTGTTCCCAGGCCGTAATGTGGTTCACAGGAAACTGAAGACAAGACAGTGTCTTCCCCATAGTACCATTTCCTGAATATTACGTTTGGGCAGCTCCTCATAAACCAACCGTGGGCTGATTTTAAATAGGCATGGAGGCTGATTGTCAATGATACCACTCTTTCCTCTGCTCATGTATATCAGGGAGCTAGCTGGGTCTTCTCTCTACAGAAACTTGGAAGTCAGTAGAATTGTGTGTGTTTATTTCCTGGGAATGAACACACATATACATACACACATCACCTATACATCTGTACCACGCCACATACACACACACACGCACACACACTCAGTTCAGTTCACACACACACACATACACAACACCATCAGTTCAGTCCAGTCACTCAGTCGTGTCCGACTCTTTGTGACCCCACGAACCGCAGCCTCCCTGTCCATCACCAGCTCCCGAAGTCCACCCAAACCCATGTCCATTGAGTTGATGCCATCCAGCCATCTCATCCTCTGTTGTCCCCTTCTCCTCCTGCCCTCAATCTTTCCCAGCATCAGGGTCTTTTCAAATGAGTCAGCTCTTCGCATCAGGTGGCCAAAGTATTGGAGCTTCAGCTTCAACATCAGTCTTTCCAATGAATACTCAGGACTGATCTCCTTTAGGATGGACTTGTTGGATCTCCTTGCAGTCCAAGGGACTCTAAAGAGTCTTCTCCAACACCACAGTTCAAAAGCATCAGTTCTTCGGTGCTCAGCTTTCTTCACAGTCCAACTCTCACATCCATACATGACCACAGGAAAAATCATAGCCTTAACTATCCTGACCTTTGTTGGCAAAGTAATGTCTCTGCTTTTTAATATGCTAAGTTGGTCATAACCTTCCTTCCAAGGAGTAAGCGTCTTTTAATTACATAATACTATAAACACACACATACGTACCACCCAGAGTTGCACCCTAAAGAATGCTGAGTGCCGTAGAACTGATGGGCAAGCTCCAGGAGATGGTGATGGACAGGGAAGCCTCGCATGCAGCAGTCCATGGGGTCGCAAAGAGTTGGAATGACTGAGTGACTGAACAATAAAACCATACCACCCCATACATACAGCTCTGTGCCATGGCATCAAACCCTTACACAGGCCACGTGGATTCATATCTCCCCTCCCTCTATTGTCTGGTTATTTCTGAGCATCTCCTACACTTGTCCAGTGAGCAAGGACTGGGTATCTCCCCCACCCCTACCCCGCATCTCTCCTGATGTCTTGTCTTAGAAACTCCAAGTCATGGCCACCTTTCTTTCTCAATCCCCTCTGCTATGTCGTCTGCCTCTGACAAATTCCAGAGCTGTAACCTTGGCTGAAGGTGCCTTATTTTTACCCACCTAGAAGCCTGGAGCTTTTTTCAATTCAGCTCTACCCCCAGAGGCATCCGGATAGAATCAGGCATGTGCTTCACTAGGCTTCTGGGCCCCCCTCAGCTTTTCTCATGCTTTGGTAAAGCCCTGAAACGTAACCACTCCTGGGAGGAGCCTGCAGTCGGAACAGGGGAAGGGAACCGTTGGAGGGCCTGTGATGTGCCCAGAGCTGAGCTGGCTGCTTGATGCCTGCTCTTTGCCTGATGCTCACCTCTAGGAGGTGAGTGTTGTCCTCCATGTGCCTATAGGAAAGTGAGGCTCACAGGTCCTAAGTAACTTAGCCACAGGCTTAATATGAAAGCATACACTCTTTACAAGAAACCATCCTGCCTCCTGGAAGACCACACAAGATAAGCTGAGACCTGGAGCTGGAGAGAGTTCCTTGTCCACCTTCCCACTACCCCTGGGCTGTGAGGTCCTTCCTAGAACCTGTAGAGAAGCTCATGATACCAGTGGTCTCCTAGAGCAGGGGTCCCCAGCCTCCAGGATCTAATACCTGATGATCTGGGATGGAGTCGATGTAGTAGTAATAGAAATAAAGTGCACAGTAACTGTAATGCACTTGAGTCATCCTGAAACCATCCCCCACCCTGGTCCATAGCAAAACTGTCTTCCACAAAACCAGTGCCTGGTGCCGAAAATGGTTGGGGACCACTGCAGGAGATGCTCACCTATGAAAAAACAGCTCATCAGGTTGATTCTTGTTTGCCGAGAGGAAGTAAGAAGGCAGCCAGGAGCAAACCAATGAAAGAGGAGGGGACCTATCCTGCTGGACACCTGCTGTTCTAGAGGTTGCCACCTGCGGACTCCAGAGCCCTTGGTGGCTGGGTATTGTGAGGCTATAAATATCTGTTTTGTTTGTTTTTAAACAACTTCATTGAGATTTAATTGAAGTACCTAAAACTTTACATAATTCAAGTACATAGTTTGATATATTTTGGCATATGTATATACCTTTGACTCCATCACCACCCTCAAGATCATGCTTGACCGTCATCCCCCAAAGTTCCCTTAATCCTTTGATAATCTGCTCCCTCCCTTCCCACTCTCCACCCACTCCATAAGCAACCTTCCACCCACAATCTTTAGAAAGATCAGTTGATCAAAAGATCAATAGATTTTAGTTTTCAGTCACTGTAGGTTAATTTGGGTTATCTCAAATTTTAGATAAGTGGAATCTTACAGTATGTACGCTTTTATCCTCTGGTTCCTTGTACTTAGCATAATCATTGTGAGCTCCATTCACATGTGGCAACATCGCAGCAGCTCATTCCTTTTGATTGCTGAGGAGTATTCTATTTTATGGATACACTATACAATTTGTTTATTGATTTGCCCATTGATGGACGTTTGGGTTGTTTCCAGCTTGGAGCTATTACAAACAAAGCTGCTCTGAACATTCACGAATAATGTTGTATGGGCACATGCTTTCTATGTTTGGGGTAAATACCTAGGAGTGGGAAGACTGGTTCATATGGAGGTGTGAGTTTAACTTTTTAAGAAACAGCCCAGCTGTTGCCCACCAGCAGTAAGGAGACCTCCAATTCTTCCCTGTCCTCAATGGCACACGGATGTAGCTCTGATTTCAAGGCTTGGCTGGTATAGAACTTGTGAGCTCCGTAAAGTGACCAAACCTGGAAATTGAACCAGTTGGCTTTCAGTTTGGACAGGGACCCCCGAGTGATGCTGAACCTAAGAATGTAGAATCAGGTGCTCCTAGAATTATTATTTAGATGGCTGTTTGCAGAAGGCCAGGAGTGGGGGAAAATGAGAGGTCGGCACCCATCCCAGATTGAGATTCTGTGGGACTGGACCGGGTCTGGAGCTTGGTGTTTGGGAATGAAACAAATGCACCTGAGGCGTGTGGGAGAAAGGTGACAAGAAGCATTAAAAGGATGGGGCGTTAGGGAGAGAAGACAAAGAGCTGCGGAAGGGGACCTTGACCTTGGGAGACTATAGCTCCGTGAGGGCAGGAGCTGCGTCTGTGTGGTTTGCCCTTCAACCCCCAGTGCTGTGAGCAGTGCCAGCTGCAAAGTGAGTGCTGAAACAGTGGAGGTGGATTGATCGAACAACTGAATGGAGGGATGAACTAACTAATGGGAGCTTGGGTAGGATTCCATTCAGCCAGCATCATTAGCACCTTGTGTGTTCTGTGGCTCAGAGCCTAGTGTCCAGGGTAGAAGGAACTCTGGAGAGCATGTGGTTTGACCTCCTCATCCACAGACAGGGCTCAGAGAACTGATGCTCTCAGCCAAGATCATTCCTGTCTTGCCCAGGTCGCCTGCTGGGGCAGAGCTGGGACTCGCTCCTGGGTTTCCTCAGTTTCACTCTAGGGTTTCGTTCCTTTTAAAAATAATATTGTCTTTTCTGATCAATCAATGCTTACTGTTGGAAATTTGGAAAAATCCAGAAAAGGATAAGAAAAACAACCCTAAACTCCCAAAGATAATTACTCTGGGAGTAAATAACTCTAAACTCAGAAGATAATTATTTCAAGCTGTCATATATGTATATGTGTCTATCGGCATCTGTCTAACCAGTCTTTAACATTTGGGCTGTTTTCAGTCTTTAATAGTATTGGGTTAGCCAAAATGGGTCCGTTTTCCATAACACCATACAGAAAAACCTGAACAAACTTCTTGGCCAACCCAATATCAGTAGTCCTGGGACAGGGTATCTGGTCCTGAATCCTTGAGGGCATCTCTGACTGTCTTCCAGCGTTCTGTCCATACACGATTCCGTTTGTATGAACAGAGAGCTCGGAGGAGGATGGAACCCCACACTAGGAGAGAGCTCTGCAAACATTCTCAGACTCAAACACCAGTATTGCCCCTAACAGAACCATGCGGTGGTTGTGGAGTCCCTAAATCATGTCTGACTCGTTTCTAACCCCACAGTCTGTAGCCCACCAGGTTCCTCTGTCCATGGGATTTTCCAGGCAAGAACACTGGAGTGGGCTGCCATTTCCTTCTCCAGGGGAGCTTCCCAACCCAGGGATCGGACTCTAGTCTCCTGCGTAAGGAGAAGCCACTACTGAGCCACCAGGAATGCTCAAAGCCACACTTTATCATGTTCGTTTGTCTCCCTTCCCCACCGAGCTGAACTTTTGTTTACTCTGGTGTTTTTCCAGCTCCTAGCAAGGCACTTAGGTGCTTAACAAATGTTCGTTAGAATGAATGAATGGGGGAAATTGCTTGAATAAGGCAGAGGGGCAGGTGAGGGGAGGGGTCTACGTTTTCAATCACTTGTTCTCCAGGAGTCAGCTCATCTGCCCTCCCCCAGCCCCTGTCCACCCCCATTCCCTGAAGAGATGGAATGTGCCTGCAGTCCAGGATTTATGTCCGGCCAGGCCAGGGCACATGCAAGGCCTTTCCTGGTGTGAGTGAGGACGTGGAGAGGGACTAGCAGGACTGTCAGCCCAGGGTCCAGGGTGTGACCAGGCGCACAGGCCCAGTGAGAGTCCCAGGGCCAGCTTGCCTCGATGGGGCTTCGAGGTCCTGCCCGCATGAGTGCCAGAAGGCCTTTGTGCGGGACCTCAAGAGGAGCNATTTATGTCCGGCCAGGCCAGGGCACATGCAAGGCCTTTCCTGGTGTGAGTGAGGACGTGGAGAGGGACTAGCAGGACTGTCAGCCCAGGGTCCAGGGTGTGACCAGGCGCACAGGCCCAGTGAGAGTCCCAGGGCCAGCTTGCCTCGATGGGGCTTCGAGGTCCTGCCCGCATGAGTGCCAGAAGGCCTTTGTGCGGGACCTCAAGAGGAGCAGCTGTAGGGAGCTGCTCCCAGGCCGGCGGTTGCCCGGAATGGCGCGAGTTCTCAGCTATCTGGCACTCTGGCAGGAGACCTGGAGGAGCCCCCAGGAGGAAGCCGGGGGCCCTTTTCCCGGCCGCCCTTCAGTAAGGCCCCTCCATCCCTGTGGCCCGTGGAAGGGGGCTCGGCTTCCAGGAAGCAGAAGGGGGTGAGGACGGGTTGTCACGTGTGGGTTGGTTTCCCTTTGGCCTGGAGCCTCAGGCCTCTGGCTCTAGTGGGTAGCAGAGATGTGGGTGTTGAAATTCCTCCTCCTCTTTTACTTCACAGCTGTTGCTCAGAGAGCTGCCCTCTGCTCCCTCCCGTTCTCAGCCCAAGTTTTTGCTTTCTGTGCCCGGTCCGTGTCCTGCCAAAGCCCCTGTGTCTGCTCACGGCTCGCACGCGTGTGGGCACACATGCCCGTCCGTGACATCCTGGGCACCTGGCCCCTCTTGTCTTCCTGGGCTGCTCAGGGACTCGTTCGCTCTTACTCAGAGCTGCTTCCAGGCTCTTCCTCGCTTCTGTCCCTCCGATAATCCATGCTGAGACAGTGCCACCAGAACTGTCCATCCGGATACTACTCGGACATAGAAAGGAACACGTTTGAGTTAGTTCTACTGAGGTGGATGAACCTAGAGCCAATTACACAGAGTAAAGTAAGTCAGAAAGCAAAAAACAAATATCAGATATTAATGCATACATATGGAACCTAGTGGAGAAGGCAATGGCAACCCACTTCAGTACTCTTGCCTGGAAAATCCCATGGACGGAGGAGCCTGGTAGGTTGCAGTCCATGGGGTCACTGAGAGTCAGACAGGACTGAGTGACTTCACTTTCATTTTTCTCTTTCATGCATTGGAGAAGGAAATGGCAACCCACTCCAGTGTTCTTGCCTGGAGAATCCCAGGGACGGGAGAGCCTGGTGGGCTGCCGTCTATGGGGTCGCACGATTGAAGCGACTTAGCAGCAGCAGCAGCATGGAACCTAGAAAGACGGTTACTGGTGATCCTATTCTCGGGGCAGCAGTGAGATGGACAAGAACAGGGGAGAGGAAGGAGAGGGTAGCATGAATGAGAGAGATGATGAGAGAGAGAAACATGGGAGCATATATATTGCCATATGTAAAATAGACAGCCAATGGAATTTGCTGTACGACTCAGGGAACTCAAACCAGGGCTCTGTAACAACCTAGAGGTGTGGGAGAGGGTGGGACGTGGGAGGGAGGTTCAAGAGGGAAGGGGCATATGTGTATGTGTGGCTAACTCATGTTGATGTGTGACAGAAATCAAACCAATATTGTAAAGCAATCATCAACCAATTAAAGTTGTCCATCCAAATCCCAGCTCGGAGCAGGCCTTGCAGACTCCCCTTTACCATAAGCCAGCCAACTAATCGGCCAATAAGCCAACCAGCCTGGAGCTGCAACCGCCCCCACCTCCTCCTCCTCCTCCTCCTCTTCCTCCTGCCCTGCAAGGCCTGTCTTTCTTTACCTGGTTGCCCATCTTATTTCCCACTGCCCCTCTCTGAGTTCCAGCCTGGTAAAAGGAAGCCCCTCTGCCCCCCACTCCCCTGGATGCCAAGTCCTCACCCCAGTACACCTTTGTCATCAATGGGTTTCTTAGCCCCTCCCAACTGGCACATGTCCACCTCTTTCCTCTGAGTTCTGGCTTCAAGGCCACTTCCTCTGGTGAATGTTCCAGACCACCCCAGCCAGAAGCCACTGTCCTCTCCCTGCGGTTCCAGAGCCTGGAACTCCCTCCCTCCATCCCCTTAGAATTCTGGTGGTTTATACTCACACCTCCCCAACAACATTGTAAACTGGGGTGAGAATGGGATTTGATGTTTGGTTCACCCAAAGCACCTAGAAAATTGCTTGTGCATGCAGTCCCTTGGGGGTTGAAGAGATAGATGGATGGATGAATGAGTGAATGAATGAATGCCTGCATACTTGGCCATGCCCTTGGAGAGCTACTATCTGCTTGTTTTCTGTCCTGCTGAGACAAAGAAACCTATGTTCTCTTGATCATTTCTCGAAATGAGAAAACCCATTGGAAAACCCACAGCTTCCACACTTCCACTCGGGACAGGGGTCTTGAGTCAGAGAAATGTCGCTTTGGGGGACGTTTTCAGTTTCACTTTCCCAGCAAGACGCCCCTTTCTCTCCCTCTCCTCCTGCCAGCTTGTGGGGCAGATGGCATAGAGGGGCCCCTGGGGCTGCGGACATTTACTTTTGCTTTCTTGCTTTTCCCAGAGCCTAGGGGGAAACCATCATTTAGGCAGCTGCTAAAAATAGCTCCCCCAGTCCTGGAAAGAGAGCTCGCTTATTTTTGAAAGTGCTCCCTGCCCCCTCCCCAGCCCTGACTGTGGCTCACAAGACAAGTCAGATTGTTCAGAGTCCTGTCCTGTGGCCGACAGGGAAGTCACTGTGGGCCCCATCCACTGTGTGGCCAATGTTGTCTGGGAGGTGGACCTGCAGAGAAGTAGGGAGATAGGAGGGCCTCAGCCTGTCCATTTTTTTTGTCCTATCAGAGATGGATCTTACTCCCAACAGCCTCTTAGACAGCACCAATGGGGAACAGTATGGTAGGTGTGGAATCTGGAGACCTGGTATGGATCCTCAACTCACACTTTAACATCTTTCTGAGCCTCGGATATGGGAGGGAATCCAAGCAGTGATCGTGTTTACCCTGCAGGAATGTGGCAGAAGTTCAGATAAACCTTGAACATGGTAAATATTCAAAGAATGATCATTATCACTTTATTATGATCAGAATCACTGGATTTAAAGTGCAGCACTCCTGTTTAGGGCTTCCTGGGTGGGTGCAGTGGTAAAGAATCTGCCTGCTAATGCAGGAAGCACAAGAGACTCAGGTTTGATCCCTGGGTTGGGAGGATCCCCTGGAAGAGGGCATGGCAACCCACTCCAGTATTCTTGCCTGGAGAGTTCCATGGATAAAGGCGCCTGGCGGGCTGCAGTGCATAGAGTCGCATTGAAGTGACTTAGCACGCACGCACGCACTCACTCCTGTTTTAGTGGATAAGGCAGGGTGCATGATGAGCCAGATGAGCCAGTATGCTATACTAAGTTAAACCATTTGAAATGCATGGTTTTGTGGGTTAAAAACAATTCAGTAGTCAGCTACATACGATTCAAGCTAATAACACGGGGATCAGTACACTTTCTGTAAAGGGCTAGGTAGGAAATATTTTTGGCTTTGTGGGCCCTAGGGCCTCTGTTGAATAAAACATCTATAGATGATGAGCGAGTATAGTTGTGTTGTTGTTGTTTTTAACCTTCCCTGGAGTATGGTTGCTTGTAGCTGTGCTTTAATCAGACTCTTTTCAAACGTAGGCTGCAGCTGGATTTGACCCCCACGGCATTTGCCAACCCCTGTAATAATATGTGGGCTTCCCTCATAGCTCAGTTAGTAAAGAATCTGTGAATATGTAAGAGCCATTCACACAGAGAGCCCATCTGTAGTATATACAGTCAATATTCAGGTTTCGTCGTAATTTTAACAGTAGCTTATCTATGTAGCTATTAAGTGTTTACTATTACTGTGTAGCTATTAAGTACTTATTATTACTGTGTAGCTATTAAGTGTTTACTATTATTATTACTGGGCCCAATTCTAGATACTTTACAAATATTAGCTAGTTTAATGCTTATGACAACCCTATGAGGTGTGTTGACAATAATGACAACCCTATTACTTCCCCATTTTACAGATGAGGAAACTGAGGCTCAGAGAGCCTAAATAACTTGTCTGAAGTCACATAGAGTTGATAGCAGTTGAACAGAACCCACCCAAGTTTGTGGGGTAGAATGGGATGTCGGCAGTTCAGGATGGGAGCAGGGGCAGGCTTGTGAGGGGTCTCGAGTCTATTTGGTGTCCACAGAGCTTGAGGGGAGGGTCTTCAGAGACTTGAAGTGGGAGTAGGTATGGTGTAAGTGAGCACTGGGGAGATGGGTGGGCGGAAGGCCTGGGAAGTACTGTGGCCTGGGATGGAAAAGCATAGAGTCTTTGTTGGGAAACCGGGTTCCGGGTAAGCTGGGCTGGGGCCATTTCCCGGGTGACACCCAGTGGCACATGAAGGGTAAGTGTGTGGGGAGGAATCTGCCCGGGGAGCAGGACGTGGTTGACATTCTTTATGTTTCATGCAGCTGCTCTGGGGAGCTGTGGGCCCCATTCCCAGGCCCGGACCCCGGGGACCTGGTCGAGAGAGGAGGGCAGAGGAGCGCCACCCCACATCTCCAGGACGCCTGGTCTCTGCCAACAAGTCATGGCACTCGGATACCCTGCTGACTCCCTTTGCCCGTTAGTTTAGCCTCAGATTAACAGGCAGCTGGTTGGGGCTCTGACCTCATATGTTCTGTTCTATTGCTCCCTCTGTGCCTTTGCTTATGCCCTTGCCAGGAATGCCTTTCCCTCCTCTAGCACCCTTCCTTAATTCCCTTCTCTCTTTCAAGATGAGGGGGCATGGGTTTGATCCCTGATTGGGGAACTAAGATCCTACAAGTCATATGGCCAAAATAAGAAAAGAAAGAAAAAAGAATTCCCTGCCAGTCCAGTGATTAGGACTCTGTTCTCATTACCAAGGGCCCAGGTTCAATCCCTGGTCAGGGAACTAAGATGCCACAAATCATGTGCCTTGGCCAAAAAAGGAAAAAGACTTTTCTCAAAGCTGGCTCAGCGTTGCCTTCTCCTGGGAGCTTCCCCTGACTTCCTCTTTACCCCCCAGGCTGTACCGGGTCCCCTTTCTGAGACTTTCTCACTCCACCTTTCTGTACTGTGACTGCCTCGACTCTCCCAGCTCCCCCACCAGAAGAGGTCCTGCTGGAGGAAAGGGACCACACTGTGTTTACTCCTGCGTCCTCCCCACACAGTCAGCATCCAGCTCAAGGGCTAGATGCTGGGGTTCCAGGCCTGTGTGTTCCAGGGCAGCACCACTGTGCTCAGGATGCGGTGGTTGAGCAAGTTGCCTGAACTTTGGGAGTCTCAGTCACTGGTGAGAAGGGATAGTCAGGCTATTAGAGGGCTGAGATAAAGGACAATATTGTCAGCTCAGTGCCTGGCTCCTGCTTGGCACTGGGGACGTGGCCAAGGGGAGATGCCGCGGTACACCCTTGCTCTTACCCGCGTGTGTGGAGCTCGGGGGAGGNGGGCAGTGACTGCAATCTCTGATTCCCAGTACTTAAGCCACCAGGAATCCTTGAGGGGATCAAGGGCACAGCCTGGAGGTAGAAGAAGCAGCTGGCAGGCTAGTGCAGAATCCTGGTGTATGTTGGCAAAGACCTGGAGCAGGCTTAGAGTTCGCAGTTCCTCCCAGACATTAGCTATCCCTCCCGAGAACCCCGTCATGCCGTCCAGCCCATCTCATCCCACCTCTGGGACCTGCCCTTCCATGCTCTTTGTCCTCAGCAAAGCAGTCTTGCCCGCGGGACCTGGCCTGGAGCCTGCATCAACATCCCAAACGGATGATGGGCAGGGGACGCAGGGAGGCCCACCCCTATCTACCTATGGAATTAGTGCTTTACCGAGCCTGACACTCGGGGGCCAGGGTTTCGTCCCACCCACTCCTGCCCACTGGCTATCAAGTCCCCTGGAAAGCCTCAGTGTCTCCCTTCCTCCCTTGATGTCCTCAGCTACCAGCCTGTTCCAGGTCTTTGCTGACATAAACCAGGATTCTGCACTAGCCTGCTAGCTGCTTCCTCCACCTTCGAGACTCCCCTTGTTCCCTTCAAGGGTTCTTAATGTCTTAACTACCAGGAATCAGATTTCAATCAGTATTTCTTGACTGATTGATAAAGACCCCTCTTTTCTGTCTCCATGAGCCCAGTTTTTTTTTTTTTTCCCAATTGACCAAAAAATATTATTGAGCACCTACTAAGCACAAGGGGTTTTATTAGCCATAAAGGGGAGGGGTGTCAGATAAGCATGAGGCATGGCCCCTGTCCTCAGAGAGCCTTCCCTGTAGCTGTGGAGACCAAGTGCAAACCTAGGAAAGATGGCCAGTAATACCAGGCAGGCTCAGATAATGTGTTATTTTAGGCATCCCTGGGTCTACTAAAAAGTGTTTTTTTAAAACAAGTATAGTTGATTTACAATGTTGTGTTTCAAGTGTAACTGCAAAGTGATTTCTGTTATACATACATATATATCTATTTTTTTCAGATTCTTTTCCCCTATAGGTTGTTACAAAATATTGCATATCTCTGTGCTCTATAGTAAGTCCTTGTTGGCTATCCATTAATATATAGTAGTGTGTCTATGTGGAGAAGGCAATGGCACCCCACTCCAGTACTCTTGCCTGGAAAATCCCATGGACGGAGGAGCCTGAAAGCCTGCAGTCCATGGGGTCACTGAGGGTGGGACACAACTGAGCGGCTTCACTTTCACTTTTCACTTTCATGCATTGGAGAAGGAAATGGCAACCCACTCCAGTTTTCTTGCCTGGAGAATCCCAGGGATGGGGGAGCCTGGTGGGCTGCCGTCTGTGGGATTGCACAGAGTCGGACACGACTGAAGTGACTTAGCAGCAACAGCAAGCAGTGTGTCTATGTTAATCCCCAACTCCTAATCTAATAAATTTCCTAATCTAATAAATTGGTAGGTAAAAGGAAGGAAGGATCAAATCCCTTTGAGTGAATAACCTAAAGTTTATATATATAAAACATAACTCCTGGATTGTATGGGGCAATATTTCTTAGTATCTTTGAAAAATAATCCTTAGAAAAAATTTTTAAAGTTCTATGTTCATATACATTCATTAATGTAACAATAATTTATTCTTTTTTAATGTAACAGTATGGTTGATTTATTCTTTTTCTTAACAAATGCATGTATCTATTCTCTTTCAAAATCTTTTCCCAATTAGGTTGTTATAGAATATTGAGCAGAGTTCCCTATGCTATACAGTAGGTCCTTGATGGATATCCATTTTAAATATAGCAGTGTGTACATGTCAATTCCCAAATCCCCAACTATTCCTTCCTCTCCTCCTCTAACCGTAAGTTTATTCTCTAAGTCTGTGCGTCTATTTCTCCCTTTTAAATAAGTCCATTTGTATCATATTCTAGACTCTGCTTGTAAGTGATATCATATGATATTTCTCTGACCTCAGTCAGTATCAAATCTCTAGACCTATCCAAGTCCCTGCAAATGGCATTACTTCATACTTTTTAATGGCTGAGTAATGTTCCATTGTACATATGTACCAAATACATTTAATAAATGCTAGCAAACATTTAAAACGTCTGTCACAAAGTTAATAAAGAAAGATAAAGTAGGGACTTCCTTGGTGGTTCAGTGGTTGAAACTTCACTTTCCAGTGCAAGGGGTGTGAGTTCGATACCTGGTGGGAAATCTAAGATCCCAGATGCTTTGTGGTGCACCCTCCCCAAAAAAGAGATAAAATGGAGTCAATAAAAACACCTCTTGAATGATGAATAACATGCATCATGCCTTATATGGGAGGCTAGCTCAGATGATTAATTTATTAGCTAGTTTGTTAGGGTTTAGGAAATAAAGCAGTGTTCTCCTTGAGTTACCTTGGGTTCACTAGGAACAAGTTATGCCACAGTTCTCTTTTTTCAATAAGGTTCTAGAACTTGATTCAAGGGAATGACTTAGATCTGACATATTTGGAGCTCCCCAGGGACTCAGGAAACAATCTCCTGTGGTGTCTTTAAGAAAAGAGGGCAGGGACTTCCCTGGTGGTCCAGTGGTTACGACTCCATGCTTCCAATGCAGGGGACACAGGTTAAATCTCTGGTGGGGGAACTAAGATCCCACATGCTGCACAGTGAGGTCAAAAAGAACGAAAAAACAAACAAACAAACAAAAAAGAGGGCTAGATCAGTGCATGGGATTCAAAGCTGGTTGAAGGACGGTCCCTTGAGAGTGTTAGTGACTAGTTCTTTGGCATTCCCAGACGAGGAAGCTGTGTCATCTGGGCTTGTTGCTGTCCTTGTTGTGGTCAACATTTGGAGCAATGATGTAACTAAAGACCAGGGGGACATTCTGATCATTCCATTAATGACCTAGATATAGGAGAAACAACTTAAAAATACCTTGACCCCTTTGGGTATATTATCCTAAGCACTGAAAACAGGGACACAAACAGATTTGTACGCATTGGTAGCAGAGTTCTTCACAACAGCCAAAAGGAGGAAGCAACCCCAGTGCCTGTCAACAGATGAATGGATAAACAAAATGTGGTCTCTGCATACAGTGGAATATTATTCAGCCTTAAAAAGGAAGGAAATTCTGCTACAGCTTGTATGAACCTTGAGGACATTATGCCAAGTGAAAGAAGCCAGTCACAAAAAGATAACTGTTGTAGGATTCTACTCATATGAGACATTGAGAATTGTCAAATTCTTAGAGACAGAGAGTAGAGTGGTGGTTGCTAGGGGCTGAGGGGAGAGGGAAATGGGAAGTGATTGTTTAATGAATACAGAGTTTCTGTTTTACAAGATGGAAAAAGTTAATAGAGGTGAATGGTGGTGAAGGTTGCAGAGCAGTGTGAATGTATTTAATGCCACTGAACTATACACATGAAAAATGGTAAAATAGTAAACTTCATGTTATATGCATTTTACCCACAATTTAACAAATCTTGTCCCCAAACCTGTGCTATATCACAGATATTACAGATAGAATATCTGTAGAATATAAAGGCAGAATAAAGGTAGAATCTGATTTATATTCAAAAACTAAGATACAAAGATGTGGAGAGAGTATGTCGAGCAGCAGTGTGGTGGGTAAACAGTGGTCTTTCTGCTGAACCCACCCAGATCTGAAACCACATTTAGGAAGCATTGGTCAAAGATCATTTGGCCCATTCAGGAAGCCCATGTGTGGATAACTGGACTTAATCCACCTGGAAGCTATGTGGCCTCAATGACTAGGGCCAGTGTTCATCCTTAGGCTGGTCATCATAGAACTAGGCTTTCCCAGAGGGAAACCAAACCCTTAATCCTCTCTGTTCCAGTGACCACCCATCAGTTGGGTGTCTCTCAGTTCCGGGCTCTAGCCATAGCAATGTCCTCTGTTCTTGGTCTGTATGGAAAGCACATTTGCCCAGATTCCCATCACTCTTGGTTGAACACCATTCCAATGATCAGCCCCGCTTCTTTACCCAGGGTTCACTCTAACGGCTCCCGCAGGTCACCCCTTCTTCTGGATGGATGGGTGAACCCACACCCTGTTGATATTTCACATTCATCTAGACATGCCTGGCTACAGCAGACTGGGAAGAAGGCTGTGCAAGCCTTCCGTCCTCTGCTCCCATGGAGACCCGCACTGCAGGAACCAGGCCATGTAATTAGCTCAGTGTCTCCCCTGCCAGCCGAATTCAGCCCTTCCCTCCCCACTGGATGATACCTTTAAAGCAGGTATCCCCAGACCCTGTAATATTCACATGAATAAGGAAACCCCGCAGGAAAATGGTCTGCCAGTGGACGAGGAACAGGATTCCCATCTGTACAGTAAGAATGGGTAGTGGGTAGTGCCACATCTGCCCTGGAAGTCACATTCTGTGACTACAGCCCTCCCATCTTCTCTCAGGGCACAGAGGGAGAATCTGCAAGTGTTTGCAGCTGTGGGAGAAAGAAGGAGTTTGGCTGTGGGGTCAGAGGCCCCTGAGAGTTGGCCAAAGAAGTTATGGTGGCAGAGCAGCCACGTCCCAGTCTACCTGGCTGCCAGGCCTGACCACTCTGTCCTCTCTGTTCTGCCAGATCACGATGAGGACCTAGGGCATCTGCCTGCGGACTATCCCCCTGGCCTGCAGTGACCATGGCCCCCCGCAAGAGGAGCCGTCATGGCCTGGGCTTCCTGTGCTGCTTTGGAGGCAGCGACCTCCCTGAGATCAACCTCCAGGACAACCACCCTCTGCAGTATATGGAGTTCTCCAGTCCTATCCCCAACCCAGAGGAGCTGAACATCCGCTTTGCAGAGCTGGTGGTGAGTGATGGGGCGGGGCAGGATGAGGGGCAGGGCAGGGAGGGCTTGGCCTCGGAGTGGTGGGCGCCAGCAGAAGCAGAAGGAGCCAGACAGAGGGCGGGGGCCTTTTGGCTGAGACGGGTCCCAGAGCACCTCAGCTGTGGGGGAGAAACAACACTGGGGTGGACACCGTGTAGCCTGTCCCCAGAAGATAGACCTTTATCATATCTCCACTGGACTCTAGACCTCGCCGGGCAGCAGTAGGCTCCCATGAAAGGAGCAGGTGCAGGCTTTGTGAAGTCGGCACTGAGGAGCCTCAGAGAACTTCAGAGTGCTTGACACCTTGTTTTCATCTGCTGGCTGGAATTTCCCCAGGATCCTCTTATCTCAGACATAAGAAACAGGTGGAATTCTGTAGGCAGATTCTGGGTACCTCAGAACAGGATTAAAAAAAAAAAAAACTTTTAATTTTATATTGGAGCATAGCCGATTAACAGTATTGTGATAGTTTCAGGTGAGCAGCAAAGGGACTCAGCCATACATATGAAGTGTCCATTCTCCCCCAAACTCACCTCCCATCCAGGCTGCCAGGTAACATTGGGCAGAGTTCCATGTACTATACAGCAGGTCCTTGTTGGTTATGTACTTTAAATTTTGCTGTGTGTACATGTCCATCCCCAACTCCTTAACTATCCCTTCCTCCCATCATCCTTTCCCCTGCCCCCTGCTCCAGCAACCATAAGTTTATTCTCCAAGTCTGTGAGTCTCTTTCTGTTTTGTAAGTTCATTGGTATCATTTCTTTTTAGATTTAGGGGATGGTTTTTTTTAATTGAAGTATAGTTGATTTACAGTGCTGTGTTTCTGTTGTACAGCAATGTGATTCAGCTATACCTGTATATACATTCTTTTTTTATATTCTTTTCCATGGTGGTTTATCACAGGATTTTGAGTATGGTTCTCTGTGCTGTGCAGTAGGATCTTGTCATTTATGCATCCTATATATAATAACTAGCATCTGCTAACGCCAACCTTCCACTCCATCCTTCCTCCAACCCTCTCCTCCTGGGCAACCACAAGTCTCAAATCAAGGGATAATTAACTAGAAACAAGGAGATAGAGATGCCTGAAAGACACCTGGATTGGGACTGGGATGATAACACCCGATGTCTAACCTGGGGCAGACAGAGCTCTGTCATTCATACTGGCGGCATTTCTTCCGGACTCTGTGATACCCATTTAGACCACAGCAGCACCCTGTGTGTGAAACATCCTATTCTGACCACAAAGAGACAGAACAGGAAGAAGGCAGCATGATTCTTCTCCTTGGAGGTCTGGTGGTGAGACAAAGCCTGCACACCAAAGAAATTCCCAGACTGGGGAGCAGGATCTGTGCCCAGGATTCGGGCCTGAACCCCTGGGAGAGAGAGCCATAAACACAGGGTCATCTACCATCAGCTCTTAATCACTCATTCTCATGGCTGGCCTGCAGAGAAACGATGCGACATGATTGGAATGGGGTTTCCTACTTGGATTTGGTCATGGATGTATCTGATGAAGACAATCCAGCTCTTCAAAGCACAGGACCACTGTAAGATGGAGCGATGCCTGTGGGAGAAAAAGTGATCCATCTTCCTCACCACATCAGGTTCAGGAAGACTCACTGTCCCGAGTTATGCCTTTCCTCGGAGTGGAGCAGCGGTGGGAGATAGGAAATGGCAACCCACTCCAATATTCTTGCCTGGAAAATCCCATGGACAGAGGAGCCTGGTGGGCTACAGTCTATGGGGGTCACAAAGAGTTGGACACAACTGAGTGACTAACACTTTTCTTTGCTTGTATAGAATAATATCTGAAGCCTGATCTGTGTTTGTCAGTCCTGCTAAGATCAACCTTTCACTCAAATACTACTAACACCATCTTCCACATTAAGCAGTTCGCCAGCTTTCTATGGACACCAATTGGATGTCCTGCAATGCAACTCCATTCTGACACTTACTGCCCAGAGTTAGCACAGAGCCCACAGGTTAAGGGCTCAGATCCACGAGACTGCCCCTTACTTCATACACCCAACAGAGGTGGTGGGTCTCAGTTTTCCTATGCTTCTGTCCCACGTGACTCCAAACCAGGAGACCCCAAGATCTCCTCTGCAAGTGTGGTAATTTGCTAGAACTGCTTACAGAACTCAGGAAACACTTTATGTACTGTTACCAGTTTAGTTTAAAGGAGATGATAAAGAATACAAGTGAACAGCGAGAGGAAGGCATATGGAGCGTAAAGCCCAGAAGGGTAAGGTTCTTGTCCTGAGCCCAGGAGCATCTGTCCCTGTGGGATTCCCTGTGTCCCACCCTCCCATGACGTGGATACATGCACCCACCCAGAAGCTCTCTGAGCCTTGTCATTCTGGGGGCTTTTGTGGTGGTTTCAGCAAGATAGATTTTTTCCTCACTTTTTATTTTATATTGTAGTATAGCTGATTATGGGGCTTCCCTGGTGACCTTGGAAGAAAAGCTATGACAAACCTAGACAGCATATTAAAAAGCAGAGACATTACTTTGCTGACAAAGGTCTNGGTGGAGTTCTTTCTGTTCCTCAAAGATGCTGCCTTCCTCCCCTCTTGCCTCCAGGTCTTCTGTGCTAGCCTCTCTCTGAGCCACTCCTCTGCTAGTTCTTGAATTACAAAGGCCAGCTGGACTGAAGTCTCTCTCCCCCAAGGTCCATGTTGCACGTGTATTTTCTCAGTCACGTTCACGCTCCCTGAGGGTAGGCTCTGGTCTGTAACAGCTTCTTGCCTCTTTTACTGCAGTATCCAGGAGAGTGCCTTGCGCAGGGCAGGGACTCAACACACAGATTTTCATCTGATTTTAGCATTTTTCTTTCCAGTGAAACCAGAACATGATTTGTACTGTATAATGCCATATAAAACCGTTTCAACCAAAAACGGTTTTATTTCATGGTTAATCACATCAGAAACACCTGTGGAGCTTTAAAACCGGCCAGTGGGCGGGCTTCCCATCCAGACCAATGACACCTGCCTCTGAGGTGTCTCTGAGGCTGGTACCTCCCAGCTCCCTAAGCTCTCGGGGAATTCTAACAAAAGCTCTCTGGGGTTGAGACCACTGATTTATCTCATAAACAAAGACTTTGTAATAGATAAACAGAGGCTAACACAATGGCCTCCAATCTTTCTAAAGAAGGTATATTTCTTTTCCTCTCCTTTCTCTTGAAAGTGGGTAATATTTTTACCCCCCTTGGACTGAAAGATATCAGAAAATCCCATTTTATTTCTTTTCTCTCTCTCTTGGATTGAAAGCTATCAGAAAATCCTACTTTATTTTTTCTCTATACTACTATCTCTCTGGATAATATTCAAATACGATCCTGCAAGGTGACGGGCACAGCAATCAGTTTAATGTCATTTGCTACAAAAATGCTAGTTGAGTGTGTGTGCAAATGTAGTGGGAGTTTTTCTTTAACCTCTGAAGGCACATGCAGCGCCGTACCTGGGCCGAGCAGCGGTGACCGGCTGAGCTGGGCGCTGGCCTGGTGTGCCGGGGGCGCCTCGGCCGCGCTTACGCCGTCGCTCGTGGTGGCGGTGGCGGCGGTGGCGCCCGCCGAGGCGCTGCTCTGGATGCCTGGGTTGTTTCTGTCCCACATGTTTACAGTTTTATTGTTGTAGTTGCTCGGGTCGCCCCAAGCTGAGGTACCGTCATCGATTTCCATTTTGCGTCGGATGGAGGGCGGGGAAGGCTCCTCCCAGCCCGTGGCCTCGCTGCTGTCCTTCGGTTTGACGGGGACCGGCCCCCCGATCCACCCTGTTCCTGTCTGTTTCACGGAAGCAGCTCCTCCCCAGTTATTTGAGCTGCTGTCTGGGGGTTTGCTCGCCCAGTTCTGTTGGGGGCCGGGCTTCAGAGACTCTCCCCAGCTCGTCCCTGGATTCACCTTCGTGTTTGTGCCATTGCCCCAGCCACCGGTCCCCGACCTCGGAGCTTCGTTCCAACCAGACCCTGACCGACTACTGTCAGCATCCCAGCCTGAGGCGTTCTTCTTCCCCTCCCCCAGGTGCCCGAGGACCGAGGACGAATCTGCCCAGTCTCCCCCTCCTGCGCTCCAGGCTGGGTTCGGCTTGTGTCCATCTCCCCAGTTCTGAGATCTGGGTTTCTGAGGCTCAGCCCAGGTGGGGGACTTGTCCTCCTGATTTACGGTCCCACTCCAAGCGTGGCCACTCTTGGCAGCAGCAGCATTATTAACAGCAGTAGAGCTCATCGCCTCCCCCCAAACTGCGGGGCCGTTTGGCGCTTTGTGGCTGCTGTCTCCCCAGCCGGCGTGCGCTGGCGCAGCAGCAGGCGGTGAGCTGACCCACCCCGATACTGAAGAGGTATTTGTACTGTTCACGCTGGACCCATCGTGCTTCCCCCCTGAGTGTGAAGGCTGAGTAGCTGCACACCCCCAGGCCTCTGTCCCATTGTCGTTCTTGCGCTCGGACCTGGGGGACTCTTCAAATTCCCAGGCAGTGTTTTGCTTCACTGGAGTCTGTCCCCAGCCAGTGTTGGACAGAACTCTCGGGTCCAGGTCGCTCCGTGGCAGCTGGAGGTGCCCTTGCTCGAGCGGCCCCCTGTCCCGCCGTCGGCCTTCTGCCCCATCCCGCCCAGTGCTCCCCTCGAGGTGGCTGCCAGAACTGTCGCTGCCGCCTTCACTGGCTGGCGTTCCAGAGGACGCAGCTTTGGCCCAAGAGTTCAGGAGTTCGCTGCCAGGCTGCGTGGCAGGATTCTGGCCGCCAGCGCTAGGACTGTCCCACCCTGTTGACCCTTTCCCGTTGACGTCGCTACTGGAATGCTGGTTGGGGGGCTTCCCCCAGTCCCCGTTCACCCCGTTGGAGGTGCTCCGGCTGGGGTGGCCCCAAGCTCCCGAGTGGAGGTTGCCCACGCCGCTGCTGCCCCCGCCCCGCCCCCAGGCGAGGATGCCAGGACCAGCGGGAGGTCCTGAGTCCCAGGCGTTGTTCCCTCCGTTCCCCTCCTTCTGGACAGCGCTGCTGGAGCCATTCTGCTTAGCACTTAATGCTGAGTTCACAGTGTCGCCATTCCCCTGACTGAACCCGGAACCACTGTTTCCTGTGGCCGGGTTACCTGGGGACAGTCCCCACACAGAACTGCCGATTCCTTCGCTGCCACCCCCGCCGACTTGAGAAACTGACGATCCGTTAGCACCAGGAAGGCCTTGCAGGTGGGGCGGGATGATGGCCCCCATGCCGACAGCCATGCCCCAGTTCGGCAGTCCGTTTGTCTGCACGGCGCTGAGAGGGCTGGGGGAAGGGCTCAGGGGGTTAGTGTTGTTTGGCCCGTCAGTGTTAAGGTTCTGAGGTTGTGCGCTGAAAGACACATTCTGGGAAGTGGACGTCTGTGGTCCTGTGCTCTCTTGCGGCAGCAAGTTTCCCCAAGCACCTAAAGTGCCCGCGGGGTTCCCGTTCTGGGTGCCCATGTTCTGGCCTATGGCACTGACCGGACTGCAAATACTGGAAGGGTTGCCTGTCGCCACAGTTCCTTCGTGTCCGAGTACAGGCCAGGCAGCTGGGTTGGCGTTGGGATTAAGGTTAAGATTAATGCCAGCGTTGGAACTGGAGGCACCCCAGCAGTTCTGACTCCTCCCATCTCCGATCATGTTGTCCATTTTCCCATCCCCGCCGCCGAGGGAGCAGTGAGCCAGGCCCGAGCCGGCACCAGCGGCTACGCCCCACACTCTGGCGGCAGCTCCGTTACCGTTCGCTCCCCCCGCCCCGAGGGCACTCTGAGCGGAGGGGTTCTGGGCCAGGGTGCCGCTGGAGCCATTGCTGCCGTTTGCCTTCGTGGTCTGCCCAGCGAGGCTGCCCTGGGCGCTCCCCGTGGCCATGCCAGTGCTCTCGGAGCCGCAGCTGGAGGCAGAGTCAGTGTCTGTGGTGCATTCCGGGGTGGACTCCGTCTCCGCTCCGGGGACGGAAGGCCAGGCCCCCGCGCCTGTCCTGTCGCCTAGCGCCTTCTCCCAGCTGCGGCTGGCTTCGCTCCGGTAAGTAGGCTGCTGTCCCCAGGGGGAACTCTCATAATGCTCCGCTGGGCCACTGTGACCGAGATCTGAAAAACACGAAACACGCTCAAAGTTAGCTTCTCCTCCCATGTGTCAATCGGCTGCTCAAACTAGTCTTGCGGGCACGCTCTTTCTTCTGAGTTTTCAATTCTGAATGACAGACACTAAAAATGACTCCAAGAAAAAAAGTTATTTGTCTTCTAAGTGCACGCTAAGTGGTCATGTCGGACTCTCTGTGACCCCATGGACCATTCCATAGCCCACCAGACTCCTCTGTCCATGGGATTCTCCAGGCAGGAATACTGGAGTGGATTGCCATGCCCTCCTCCAGGGGAGCTTCCCGACCCAGGGATGGAATCCAAGTCTCTTATGTCTTCTTAGTAGCTCTCACTCAAAAAAGACTTAATGCTTCCAAAATTACATTAATTCTTACCACTACACCATCCTATTGGGAAGATTCACAGTGTACACATCAGCACATGTGTGTCTCTGAAAGCACTTGTAGTAAAGAAATCGGCTTGACTGGAAGTAGTCTGAGATCTACTTGAGTGTGCCACACCTGTGAATACACCGTGCCAGCTCCGAAGCTCACATGGATGCTTGGGTGCAGCCTGCAGTTCTTTTCAAGACCTCTGAAGGGTCACAGTATTAGACAGAAGCTACACGGTGCATTTGGCAGAAAAGAATCAGAAATGCCCCACAGAAGCCCATAACAGAACCAAGTATTTTGGGGATTGGGGATGGAGAGACAGAAAGAAGTAGCTTTAGAAAAGGATATCTCATGTTATCAAGGAAACGATGGTTGGAATCACTCAATTACATTTCTACTACTTTATCTGTTATTACCAGTGATTATGGTTTACCCGGGTTTCCTGAGCATTAATAAAAAAGATATTCACAGCCCTACATCTGGTATCTGCTTAGATCTCTAGGGACTCCTCCTACCTCTGCTTTCTATTTTGCTAACTTGGCCTTTTCTTTGGAGATTCCCCAGAACTTTATATGATATTTTCTATGGTGTTTATGTAATTTCACTCTTAGGAGTCTAATAAATAATCTAGTATTTGGTATCTGAATTTTATCTCCTGTAATTTCCTAGTTTTTTTTGAGTATTCTTAACATTGCAATCAAACTTATACACCAAATTTTCCAGCAGGCTTTATTTGAAGTATGAAGTGAAGTGAAAGTCACTCAGCTGTGTCCAATTCTTTGTGACCCCATGGACTATACAGTCCATGGAATTCTCCAGGCCAGAATACTGGAGTGGGTAGCCTTTCCCTTCTCCAAGGGATCTTCCCAACCCAGGGATCAAACCCAGGTCTCCCACATTGCAGGTGGATTCTTTTTCAGCTGAGTCATAAGGGAAGCCCATTTGAAGTATGCATCACTCAAAACTAAAGTAACATAACAAATTAATTTAATGTATTTACATTTAAAAATCCTTGACAGAATTTCTTTAAATAGTAAGATATACAGATAATTGCAGTTAAATATTTCTTCTCTTTTAGAACTTTTCCATTATGTTCTTTGCAAATTAATTTCAAGAAAAAAACCTCACTCATCATGCACAGTATAACTGGGTGTCCCCTCTAGTCTTTTTTATTATTTGATAGAGCTGAAAGAAGAAAAGAGGAAGTATGCAATCATCCCTATCACTAGAAAGAATACATCAAAGCTCATTTCAGCCTTAAAAAAAACTCCCACACCAGTGATTTCTGTTGCCTGATTTAAGTGGAATGTAATGGATTTAGAATGATGGTCTAGGTGATTCTAAAGTAGGCAAGTAATTCCAGGTGAAAAGCACAAAGGGATAATGAAGGGGGGCAACAGGACACTTTTTAAGTATCTCAATTACCATGAAACAAAGTTTTTTATCGCCAAATATTAGGGGTTGGCTCTACAACTCTCGGAGAAGGCGATGGCACTCCATTCCAGTACTCTTGCCTGGAGAATCCCATGGACGGAGGAGCCTGGTAGGCTGCAGTCCATGGGGTCGNAAAAAAAAAAAAAACTTTTAATTTTATATTGGAGCATAGCCGATTAACAGTATTGTGATAGTTTCAGGTGAGCAGCAAAGGGACTCAGCCATACATATGAAGTGTCCATTCTCCCCCAAACTCACCTCCCATCCAGGCTGCCAGGTAACATTGGGCAGAGTTCCATGTACTATACAGCAGGTCCTTGTTGGTTATGTACTTTAAATTTTGCTGTGTGTACATGTCCATCCCCAACTCCTTAACTATCCCTTCCTCCCATCATCCTTTCCCCTGCCCCCTGCTCCAGCAACCATAAGTTTATTCTCCAAGTCTGTGAGTCTCTTTCTGTTTTGTAAGTTCATTGGTATCATTTCTTTTTAGATTTAGGGGATGGTTTTTTTTAATTGAAGTATAGTTGATTTACAGTGCTGTGTTTCTGTTGTACAGCAATGTGATTCAGCTATACCTGTATATACATTCTTTCTTTATATTCTTTTCCATGGTGGTTTATCACAGGATTTTGAGTATGGTTCTCTGTGCTGTGCAGTAGGATCTTGTCATTTATGCATCCTATATATAATAACTAGCATCTGCTAACGCCAACCTTCCACTCCATCCTTCCTCCAACCCTCTCCTCCTGGGCAACCACAAGTCTCAAATCAAGGGATAATTAACTAGAAACAAGGAGATAGAGATGCCTGAAAGACACCTGGATTGGGACTGGGATGATAACACCCGATGTCTAACCTGGGGCAGACAGAGCTCTGTCATTCATACTGGCGGCATTTCTTCCGGACTCTGTGATACCCATTTAGACCACAGCAGCACCCTGTGTGTGAAACATCCTATTCTGACCACAAAGAGACAGAACAGGAAGAAGGCAGCATGATTCTTCTCCTTGGAGGTCTGGTGGTGAGACAAAGCCTGCACACCAAAGAAATTCCCAGACTGGGGAGCAGGATCTGTGCCCAGGATTCGGGCCTGAACCCCTGGGAGAGAGAGCCATAAACACAGGGTCATCTACCATCAGCTCTTGATCACTCATTCTCATGGCTGGCCTGCAGAGAAACGATGCGACATGATTGGAATGGGGTTTCCTACTTGGATTTGGTCATGGATGTATCTGATGAAGACAATCCAGCTCTTCAAAGCACAGGACCACTGTAAGATGGAGCGATGCCTGTGGGAGAAAAAGTGATCCATCTTCCTCACCACATCAGGTTCAGGAAGACTCACTGTCCCGAGTTATGCCTTTCCTCGGAGTGGAGCAGCGGTGGGAGATAGGAAATGGCAACCCACTCCAATATTCTTGCCTGGAAAATCCCATGGACAGAGGAGCCTGGTGGGCTACAGTCTATGGGGGTCACAAAGAGTTGGACACAACTGAGTGACTAACACTTTTCTTTGCTTGTATAGAATAATATCTGAAGCCTGATCTGTGTTTGTCAGTCCTGCTAAGATCAACCTTTCACTCAAATACTACTAACACCATCTTCCACATTAAGCAGTTCGCCAGCTTTCTATGGACACCAATTGGATGTCCTGCAATGCAACTCCATTCTGACACTTACTGCCCAGAGTTAGCACAGAGCCCACAGGTTAAGGGCTCAGATCCACGAGACTGCCCCTTACTTCATACACCCAACAGAGGTGGTGGGTCTCAGTTTTCCTATGCTTCTGTCCCACGTGACTCCAAACCAGGAGACCCCAAGATCTCCTCTGCAAGTGTGGTAATTTGCTAGAACTGCTTACAGAACTCAGGAAACACTTTATGTACTGTTACCAGTTTAGTTTAAAGGAGATGATAAAGAATACAAGTGAACAGCGAGAGGAAGGCATATGGAGCGTAAAGCCCAGAAGGGTAAGGTTCTTGTCCTGAGCCCAGGAGCATCTGTCCCTGTGGGATTCCCTGTGTCCCACCCTCCCATGACGTGGATACATGCACCCACCCAGAAGCTCTCTGAGCCTTGTCATTCTGGGGGCTTTTGTGGTGGTTTCAGCAAGATAGATTTTTTCCTCACTTTTTATTTTATATTGTAGTATAGCTGATTATGGGGCTTCCCTGGTGACCTTGGAAGAAAAGCTATGACAAACCTAGACAGCATATTAAAAAGCAGAGACATTACTTTGCTGACAAAGGTCTGTGTAGTCAAAGCTATGGTTTTTTCCAGTAGTCAGGTATGGATGTGAGAGTTGGACCATAAAGATGGCTGAGCGCCAAAGAATTGATGCTTTTCAATTGCAGTGCTAGACAAGATTCTTGAGAGTTCCTTGGACAGGAAGGAGATCCAACTAGTCAATCCTAAAGGAAATCAGTCCTGAATATTCATTGGAAGGACTGATGCTGAAACTGAAACTCCAATACTTTGGCCACCTGATGTGAAGAACTGACTCATTGGAAAAGACCCTGATGCTGGGAAAGATTAAAGGCAGGAGGAGAAGGGGATGACAGAGGATGAGATGGTTGGATGGCATCACCGACTTGATGGACATGAGTTTGAGCAAGCTCCAGGACTTGGTGATGGACAGGGAAGCCTGGCGTGCTGCGGTCCATGGGGTCGCAAAGAGTTAGACACGAACGAGTGACTGAACTGAACTGGGGACTAAAACAGTAAAGAGTCTGCCTGCAATGCCGGAGACCCTGGTTCCATCCCTGGGTTAGCAGGATCCCCTGGAGAAGGGAATGACAGCCCACTTCAGTATCTTGCCTGCTTCTCCACAGACAAAGGAGCCTGGCAGGCCACAGTCCATGGGGATGCAGAGAGTCGGGCACGACTGAGTGACCAGCACACTATTACTACTGCTGCTTATAGCTGATTAGCAAAGCTGTGATAGCTTCAGGTGCTCAGCCATACACATATATGTATCCACTCTCCCCCAAACTCCCGTCCCATTCAGGCTGCCACATGACATTGAGCAGCATTCCCTGTGAGGTACAGTAGGACCTTGTTGCTTATCCACTTTAAATACAGCTGTGTGTATATGTCCATCCCAAACGCCCTAACCATCCCTTTCTCCCACCCTTCCCCACGAGTATCCATAAGTTCGTTCTCTGAGTCTGTGTTGTAAATAAGTTCATTTGTAATGGCATGATAGATTTTTAGCTCCATCTATAGCCCTTCCCTCCTCAGAGTTTGGGGAGTAGGCCTGAAAGTTCAAGGCTTCTAATCAAGGCCTGATCCTTCTGGTGACCAGCCCCCACCCTGAAGCTCTCTAGGGTCCACTAAGAGTTGCTGCAGCAGAAGAAAAGGGACTCCTATCACCCAGGAAATTCCAAGGGGTTTAGGAGCTCTATGTCAGGAACAAAAGATATTCCTGTCAGTTCTATCATTCATGAAATTCCGAGGGGTTTAGGAACTCTAAGACAGGAACTGGGGATGAAGATCAGAAATATTAGGTTGACACTGCTATATTTAAAATGGATAACCAACAGTGACTTACTGCGCAGCACAGGGAACTCTGCTCAGTGTTATGTGGCAGCCTGGATGGGAGGGGAGTTTGGGGGAAAGTGGATACATATATGTGTATGGCTGAGTCCCTTTGCTGTTCATCTGAAAGTATCATGACATTGTTTGTTAATTGACTATACCCCAATACAAAATAAAGAGCTAAAAAAAAAAAAAAGCATGATGGCACAAAACACCAAAACAGATTAAAAAAAAAAAAAAAGAAATGTTGGGTTGGCCATAAAGTTCATTCAGGTTTTTCCATAACATCTTACAGAAGAACCGAAAGGAGCTTTTTGGCCAACCCAGTATATTTCTTACATTATCCCAGTCAGGGTCATCTTCCTGAGAACAGTGCGTGAGTTTTGAAAGAAGGACATGGCAAGCAGTGTTCCTTCCTTTGGCCTTTTTAGTCTCCAAATATTTATTGAGCATGTTAAGTGGCAGGGTTTCTTACTAGGTACTTTGGCAAAGAACAAGGATGAGTCAGACTTGTCTCGTCTGCAGGCTAGCGTGAGGTATTGATCAAACAAATGAAAAATATTTGAGAGACTGACATGTACTGGGCTCCATGGGCTGCCAGGGATTTAGTGATGGACCCACTAAAATGGGTTGGCGCAGCCCCTCCCCCCCAGGAATATGAAGTCTAACGAGAAGGCAGGTCTTGAACACTAATGATGAGTGTAGAGAGTGTCTTGAGAGGGAATGTTTTTTTTGTGGGGGAGGCGGTCTGTGGGAGTGTCTAGCAGAGAGCCTTCTTCTAGATTCAGGGTCCTGATGGGTCCCCTGAAGCAGTGACAGATCTTAAAACAGAGTGATGGTCAGGTAAGTGAATGGAGGAGCAGAATAATGCCATGGAGTCCCTACCAGAAGAAGCAGCAGATGTGAGAGTCTCAAGTAGGAAAAAGCTGGGTCCTTTGGGGGGTACCATTGTGATGAGAATATCTGAGGATTTGGTATTCAATCCTAGGCGTGATAGAAAGCTACCGAAAAAGGTTAAGCAGGGGTTTGAGGTTCTCCAATGTACTTTTCTAAAAAGGCCATCTGGGGTACTTTATTGGCTCCAGAGGCACTGTGTAGACCATTTAGGGGCTCTTGGTGCAAACCCAAGCTGTGGAGGATGGTGGCTTGGACTAAAGTGTTCGCCGTGGAAATGGGGAAAGGGGGACAGATTCAGGAGCCACTGAGAAGGAAGTATAATAGGACTTGTTGGGACTAATGAGTGAATAGGAGTCAGGGAAAACTAGGTTTCTTACATGAGGATCTGGGGGGATGGTGAGACCCTCAACCGGAGAGGATGTGCCAAGGAGACCCAGGCTGAGGGGACTGGGATGATGAACTCAGTTTGCATGTGTTTGCCGTGCATCAGTTTCCTCATCTGTGAAATGGGTTGTTGCAAATGTGATGAATAAACTTTAAGCACTGAGAACAGTGCCTGGAACACTGTCACACGTGCATGAGTGTATGAGGCACCTGAGGGCCGTCAAGTCGATCGGTGCAAAGGCAGTTGGGTGCCAGGATTGGGCGCTCAGGACACTGGGGGGCTGAGAGGATTCAGGAGCGTCACTGAGTCCTTGGGAATGACTTGCGAATGAGTCGCCAGAGGAAGCATACAGGGAGGGGAGAAGAGGACCCAGGCTGGTGCCCTGAGGCACCATCACTTCAATGCTGGTTGATAGGAGAGAAGAGGAGCAGTCAGGGGTCCCAGGAGGAGCATAGCGCAAAGCAGGAGGGATGGCCCAAGGGTGTGATCATCCAGGAAACAAGGAAAGAGACTCAAGAAGAAGTGGATGGTCCACAGAGTCATAGGTTACCATAGCTGAACCAACCAAATCACCAAGAAATGCCATTTGATTTAGTGGCAAGAGACCACTGGTGAGAAAAGACAAGTGTCTAAATAACCAGAATACAAAGTTGAACACAACAGCTGTGGATTCAGATAGGGAGGGGTGTGGGAAGGGCTGTAGAAGGCTTGCCAGAGGATGCCAACTCTGAGCTTGGGCATTAGACCGTGGGGTAGGCAGGCCAGGAGCGCCGGCTGGCTAGAACTACCTGCATAAGCAAAAGCGGGAGAGGGTGCAGTGTGTGCCAGGCAGTGGCAGGCGCATAGAACTCTCCTTCTTAATTTTTCTGATTCTGACCACAGAAAGGAAATGCTTCAGAAACCTCGAGCAGGGTCTGGAAACATTCCTGGGATATGTAGAGAGTGGTTCCAGGGAAGAACTTTTCTTTAGCATTAGATCTACAGCAGTCTTTAGTTCAAAAAGCAGGTGACCTGGTGGGCATAGATTCAAGTTGTCTCTGTAGGTGCCACTCAGGATGGAAGCTGTTGGTCACATGGGGCTGGTGACACTTGAAACATGGCTGGTCTGAACCAAGACGGGAAATCCACAGCAGATTTTGATCACTTTGAAAGAAAAAAGAATTAAAATAGCTCATTGATCTTTTTCTTTTACATCGATCACATGTTAAAATGACTCTATTTTAGATACTTTGGGTTAAATACAAGGTACCCAGGTGATGCTAGTGGCAAAGAACCTGCCTGCCAATGCAGGAGATGCAGGAGACCCAGGTTTGATCCCTGGTCGGGAAGATCCCCTGGAGGAGGGCATGGCAACGCGCTTCAGTATTCTTGCCTGGAGAATCCCATGGACAGAGGAGCCTGGCGGGCTGCGGTCCATGGAGTCACAAAGAGTCAGACACGACTGCATCGACTTATCACACATTATTAAAATTAAGTTCAACTATTCCTGCATAATTTTTTTAATGTGACAGGAAAAATTTTTTTAAAACATGGCTCATATTTCTACTGGACAGGTCATATCTCTGTGAAGGAAAGTCTAAAAGGTTCTCATTGAATACAGGTATAGATATACTTAAGACTTGTACTTTCTTAGATATTACTTTCACTATCATTTTAGAAAATACAGAGATTAGTAATATGCTTTTTTTGGTCTCAGTGTAAGTTTTGCTTTTATTAAAAAAAAAAAANCCTCATCTCTTTCTCTCTGAGTCTCTCTCGCCTCCTTTCTGTTGGGTTGGCCATAAGGTTCGTTCTGGTTTTTCCATAATGTCTTGTAGAAAAACTCAAACAAACTTTTTGGCCAACCCAATGTTTTAGCCTGTCTTTCTTTCACTCTATTTTTCTTTCCTTGGCCCACTTTTCTCCCCACCCCTCCACCCTCTCATCTCCCAGGCTTGCAGCCTCATCCCTTCACTTCAGCGCACAGGTGTTTGGGAGTTGGGACCTGCTATTCCAGCACCCAAAAGCTTAGATGTCTCCCTCCTGGGAGAAGAGGGGCAGGTCTGGGGCAGTGTGAGACTGCTTCTCCTTCATGCTCCCTGAAGCCCATTTTGGCTCTTATTTTAGTCTTCTTGCTCAGGATATTTGTTCCATCCTAGGCTTCATCCTGGGCCAGACCAAGCTTGTAAAGTTGGTCACTCTTCTAGAATTGGAAGGGACTGGGGAGCAACCCAGCCCGGTTTTTTATTCCACACAGGCCACAAGGAAGGCCTGGAGGGGCGATGGCCTCACCCAGAGTCACCAGCCAGCATGACGAGTGGCTGTGCTGATGCTGGAATGCCAGCCTGCTGAGAACCTGCAGACACTGTGAGCCACGTCTAGTATAGTCAAGGCATTTATTAAGCAGCTGCAGAATACCATGCTCTGTGCCCAGGAGTCTCATTATGAGGAGAGCAGATCTTTAGAAAACTCACACTATAGAAATAAAGAAGGAAAGGAGGAGAAAATGAATTTCAGGAATCTCTCATGATTCCCCACTTTCCAAATCGATTTACGATGGAGGTCCCATAAAAAGACACTAAAATGTAAGAATGCTTCTCACCACCTTCCAGAACAGACTGTGTCATCTCCCAATACACTTTCACTCCCCATCTTTCCACACGGCACTTCCTCTGCCTGTCTCAGAAGAACACTGAGACACTCTCCCCTTGTCCCAGCCTCAGTAATCTTGAGTAACTCAGCTCAGTCCTCTCAGACCCCCACCCTGGTTTCCAGGGCCCACGGTGGACAGTCCTACCACAGGGCACTGACCATCCTGTTTCTGGTATTAGACAGGCTATTACATGGATGGCTTTTTGTTCAGGACTTTCAGGGCTCATAGCAGTGATTTGCATGGAGTAGGTGCTCATTAAATGCACGTGGAGTGGCTAAATGGGAAGCCAGTGAAGGCAGGAAAGTGTGTGTTCATGATACATTTGTTTATGTGATGTGATCCCCTCTGTAAGGCAGAAGCTTACAGAGGCCTCAGTTACGGAAGCCTCATGGCTTTAGGTGTACAGGCAGGTGAAGTCACAAAGACCCAATCAAAGCAGGTTTCTCACTGATCTAAAATTTTAAGATGTAAGAAATTTAAAATCTTGGATTTTAAGAAACAAAATCATGAAACCCAAGTGGATGGGACTGAAAGATGCAGGGCACAGTCCAGGCTGGCTGGCAGGCAGGTAGTCCATCAGGAAGGTGCTTGAGGAGGTAAATGTTTCATGCTAATTTGAAAGCAGGAAACTGGTAGAAAGCCAACAAAGGGGAGCATCCAAATGGGACAGAGACAGGAAGGAGGAGGGAGTGTGAAGAGCAGACCCACTGGCGGGAGGAGGGGTCTGAACTTTTAATCAGCGTCAATGTCAATGCTTGTCCAGTTCCCATCATTCCTGCCCACCCCTGGGGAGAAGTTGAGGCTTTCTCTTGGGACCTGAGGGCCAGGTCTGATCTGGGCTCTGCCTTCCGGCTGCACAGACCCCATCCCCCACCCCCTTTCCAAAACCCAGGACCTTGGGTGGCAGGGGAGGGAATCTATTGCTCTCCTTTTTTAAAGTGACAATTAATTGAGCACCTACTTTTTTAAAGTGACAATTAATTGAGCACCTACTCTGTGCCAGGCACTACACCAAATGCTTAATATCCCTCAATATTTTTCAAAACTCCGAAAGACCAAGTTTTTTTAAAGGTCCAGACTGTCACTGACTGATACTATTTTATAAAATATAGTGAAAATGATATCAGGAAAAATGAAGTTTGAAAAAGTAGATGTACAAAGTACAAGTGTACATTTTTATTAGACTCAACAGACTAAAAGTCGTATTTCATTAAATGGAGTCAGAACAAGTATGACGGGAAAAAAAAATAAACTATTTTTAACCATATATATTGTTCATTGAAAGTGTGTACACCTGCATGGTTTCTGCCCATCTCATTATCCGGTCCTGAGGTTCGGATGTTTGTGATCTGCATCTTGCTGGGGAAGAAGCAGAAACCTAGGGAGCTTCTGTGAGTCCCTCAGTCACCCCGTCTAGGCGGGGCTGGGAGATGAGCCTGAATGCTGACCTGGAATGAAGCTCAGGACTCCAGAACATGGGCCTGTCTTGCCGAGTGGTCCATACAGCCCTTCCTCTTGTTCTAGGAGCAGGAGGACCCCAACAAGCTGGCGACCAGCTGGCCTGACTACTACATCGACCGCATCAACTCCATGGCCGCGGTGAGCCTCGCGCCTGCCCTGCCCTGGCCCCACCTGGAAAGGCTGTGGCGGGAGTGGCCCTCATGTTCCCCTGCAGCCCACATCTGGGATCAGCAGCTTTCCAGTTATTCCCAAGATTGTATCATGACCCCTCCCTCTGCTGTGTGACTATAGAGTCCGCAAACCATCGAAACAGTGATTAATGATGTGAGATCACCCAGGCTGGAGAAACAGGCTGATCATTCTCCCTATTTTACAGATGAGGAAAGTGAAGCCTGGGACTGGAACCTGGGTCTTCTCAGAGCCTGACACTCTTGTCTTAGTAAACCACTGGTGGGGCCTCACCCCTCCTGAGGCGAGGGTGGCCCCCGGTTCACAGGCAGGCTGGGGGTGCAGGGAGCTGGGAGACAGGTGCGACCTCTGGGAGACAGCCCAGCGTGACTCTGCTGCCTTCTCTGACCTCAGATGCAGAGCCTGTACGCGTTTGATGAGGAGGAGACCGACATGAGGAACCAAGTCGTGGAAGACCTGAAGACTGCCCTCCGGACACAGCCTATGAGGTGTGCCCCTTCCCTCGCTCCTCTTACGTCCCTCCCCCAGTGGGCCCCTCAGCTTCTCGAAGCTTCTCCCAGAGCTCTGCTCCCGTCCCAGGCCCTTTGGCCGACTCCACTCTCAGCATCCCCTCCTGCTTACCTCACCCTCTTTCACATCTGGGCTCCCACTCCCCCCTCTCTCTCTGAGGAGCTGGGATGCTTCCAGAAGATGAGCACGTTGGGGAGGGCAGATGAACAGAGGAAGATGGGGTAAATAAACCTCCGGTCCAGAGGTGGGCCTACCCGCAAGGTGCTCAAGAGTGTTGAGAAGGGAGGAGCCCCACCAGGGAGGTGAGAGTGGGTGAGAAATACGCTAGCCACTAGAGGGCGATGTGCTGTCTCCAGATGCGATTTCTCCATCGAGCGTGGGAGCCGGCAAGGAAGCAGGTGGTGGCTGTCTCCAGGACTGAAAAGAACCCCTCCCTGCCTCCCAGGCCACATCGTGAAAGGGCCCAAGAGAGCCACAGGCTCCTCTCATGTCTGGCAACTGGCTCATTCCGGCTTAGGGGAGGCAACTGTTAAATTTTCAGCAGTTTTGCAAGCTGCTTATTAAAACTATGATTAAAATGTAAATTATATCAACTCGTGATTTAAAAAATGACATAAAAACCAAAAGTAATGAAGAACTTGAAACTTATCACTCCTTAACTACCTGATGATGTGACGACATTTTCCTATACACTCGTGTGTGCCCACTGAAATTGTAGCCGTTGTGTGTGCCTGGTGGAAATATGGGAACAATACGCGTCTCCCCAGCTCCACGTTCAGTGACATCACATGACTAGCTTGAAGTCAGCTGTGCTAGGAGTATTTATACCATGGAAATTGGCAAACAGCACAGGCAGGCCTGTTTCTTTCTCCAGAGGGCCAGTTGTTACCAACACACGAGTCTGTGTGTGTGTTTATGTGTGGTCCGGGCTGACCTTTCTGCCCCAGGAGCCTGGAAGCAGAGCCTCATGGAGAACAGGGGCTCCCTAACCCCTGCCTGTTGCTCAGGTAGGGTGGCGGTCTAATTTAGAAAGGAGATATAGGAAGGTTGAGAAAGTCAGGAAGTAGAAGGGTTGAGGGGATGTTGCCCGGTTCATCTCCCACTTCCATCTGTTTTTCTTTCTCTTAATCAAATTCTGATTACAAATGTCACACATAGTCATGGTGGAAATTTTGTGATACATAAAAGTGTATAATAGAAAAAAGTAAATGATAGCTATTTTTAACAATGCATTCTATTTTTCTAAGTATATTTATATATATAATCATGTAGAAATACTCACAGATGCCCTTGGAATCAAATGTATGCATTACGTAGAGTGCTTCCCTCAGCTTCATTTATGGCATGTCCTCAGATCATTAATTATTGTTCTACTAACTCAAGGGTTTAAAACCTTTGTGTGTGTGTGTGTGTATGCATGCACACGTGCGTGCATGTGTGCCATGGATGTTGGTACCCATATGAAACCTATTGACTGCTTATTAGAATGATGTTTCTAAATAATAAAGTAGATAGAAATAGATAAAGTTTAAAAATGAGCCAATTAAATTGAAATACAGCCACCAAATTTTAAACATTGGTGAGATAGCAGTAAAGGTACTGCTTTATGCCTTAAATAAAAAGAACTAGCAACCACCATAATTTTGAAGTGCTGATGAGTGGAAATGATATTTTGAGATATCTGTAACAGCTGCAATTTGAGATGAAAATAGCTGTGATTTCTTTGGGTGAGAAAGTCAGAAATTCTGATAATGCCACTATATTTTATGGTTTTATGGTTTACATTCATCATTGAGAGAAATGCTAAATTCAAGGTAGAGATTACCCCCCGAAAGTGTATTTTTTGTTTCCCATGGAAGTTCATTAGCCATAGACCGCTTAGGGGAACACATATTCCGGGTTAAGAACTCCTGCACTAACTGGTGCTTAATGTTTTTTGCTAACATTGAAGCTAACTCAGATGTTTTCTTAGGGATCCCTTAAAGGGTGCCTTGCCCAGCCTTGATCCCTTGTTGCCGTGACTCTGATGGCTCCCCTCTCTGGAAGTCTTCCTTGTTTGCTTGTAATTCTCTTCATTCCCATCCTCACTGGTAATGAGTCTTCAGGTTTAACAGCCATGATAATTATCCTAATAATTATCATAATCATCCCTTTCACGTATATACCTTCCTAGTTGTGTCACTGGCAGTCAGTGATGTGCAGATGCACAGTATTTAAAATGCAAACAAGATGTGAGTCCCTTGTGAGGTGGTAAGGATTTTAGAGCTTTGTGGTTGTTCAGTTGTTAAGTGATGTCCAACTCTTTGTGACCTCATGGACTGCAGCACACCAGGCTTCCCTGTCCTTCACTGTCTCCCAGAGTTTGCTCAAACTTATGTCCAACCATCTCATCCTCTGTCATCCCCTTCTCCTCCTGCCCTCAATCCTTCCCAGTATCAGAGTCTTTTCCAAAGAGTTGGCTCTTCACATCAGGTGGCCAAAGTATTAGAGCTTCAGCATCATTTTTTCTAATGAATATTCAGGATTGATTTCCTTTAGGATTGGCTGGTTTGATCTCCTTGCAGTCCAAGGGGCTCTTTAAAAGTGTTCACCAGCACCACAGTTCTAAAGCATAAGCTCTTCAGTGCTTTGAAAGTGAAAGTGAAGTCGCTCAGTCGTGTCTGACTCTTTGCAACCCTGTGGACTGTAGCCTGCCAGGCTCGTCTGTCCATGGGATTCTCCAGGCAAGAATACTGGAGTGGGTTGCCATTTCCTTCTCCAGGGGATCTTCCCAACCCAGGGATCAAACCCAGGTCTCTTGCATTGCAGGCAGATTCTTTACTATCTGAGCCACCAGGGAAGCCCTAATAAGTTGGCCATATAGCAACCACGGAGGGATTAGTGCTTTAGATAAACTTTATAAATGAACCAAGTGGCTTCTGTAGGTGGGACACAGTGGTCCCTAGATAAGGGGTAGCTATTTGCAAAATGCAGACAGAATAGTATGCAAATGCAGGATACCTGTTTGGCTGACGGCTGTGGTCTGGGCAGGTTTGTGACCCGCTTCATCGAGTTGGAGGGCTTGACCTGTCTGCTGAACTTCCTCCGGAGCATGGACCACGCCACCTGCGAGAGCCGCATCCACACCTCCCTCATTGGCTGCATCAAGGCGCTGATGAACAACTCCCAGGGGCGGGCGCACGTGCTGGCACAGCCCGAGGCCATCAGTACCATCGCCCAGAGCCTGCGCACGGAGAACAGCAAGACCAAGGTGGCCGTGCTGGAGATCCTGGGTGCCGTGTGCCTGGTGCCCGGCGGCCACAAGAAGGTGCTGCAGGCCATGCTCCACTACCAGGTGTATGCGGCCGAGCGGACACGCTTCCAGGTAAGGGCTGAGGGCCTATGTAAGAAGCCCCAAGGGCCCTTAAGAGAGAGGGGTTTGGCTAGGATAATGCATAATGCACTCTTACCTAGACCATGGGTTCCTAGAGGCTAGAACATTGCTCTGCTCTGTTTTTGTGGCTGTACAACTCTGGCTCAAATAGGGACTCCATCAAGAATTATAGAATTGAATGGCATTGTTCGAATCAAAATTTTAGGCCTCAGAACGTTCCTGGGGGTCCAGTGGTTAAGACTCTGCACTTCCACTGCAGAGACACTGGTTCAATCCTTAGTCAGGGAACTAAGATCCCACATGCTGCTCAGCGTGGCCAGGTAAAATAAAAGGTGTTAGGGCCTAAGCCTGGACCAGTGCCTACTTTGAGAACACTGGGACCAGTCCCGGGAGCTCGGGCCATACTANCACTTAGCATAATACCCTTCAAGTCCATCCATGCTGCTGCACATGGCAAAATTTCATTCCTTTTCATGATTGAGTGGCATTCCTTTATATATATATGCACACATATGCATACATACCACATCTTTAGCCATTCATCTGTTGATGGACATTTCTGTTGTTTCCATGTCTTAGTGGCAACCCACTCCAGTGCTCTTGCCTGGAAAATCCCATGGGCGGAGGAGCCTGGTAGGCTGCAGTCCACGGGTCACTGAGGATCGGTCACGACTGAGCGACTTTACTTTCACTTTTCACTTTCATGCATTGGAGAAGGAAATGGCAACCCACTCCAGTGTTCTTGCCTGGAGAATCCCAGGGACGGGGAAGCCTGGTGGACTGCCGTCTATGGGGTCACACAGAGTTGGACATGACTGAAGTGACTTAGCAGCAGCAGCAGCAGCAATTGTAAATAATGCTGCTATGAACATTAGGGTACAAATATCTTTTCAAATTAGTGTTTTTGTTTTTTTTTCAGATATATACCCAGGAGGGGAATTGCTGGTTCATACGGTCATTCTATGTTTAATTTTTTCAAGGACCTCCATACTATTTTCCACAGTGGTTACAGTAATTTACATTTTTGCCAACAGTTTCAATGGCCCCCTTCTCTCCACATCCTCACCAGCATTTGTTATTTGTAGACTTTTTGATGAGAGCCATTCTGACAGGTACGAGGTGATGTCTCCTTGTGGTTTTGATTGGCATTTCCCTGATGATTAGTGATGCTGAGTATCTTTTCATGTAAAAGTAAAAATCAGATCATGTCGCGCGCTTGCTCAGAGCCCTCCACTCAGGTGCATTACGGTTCTGTATAATACCAACCTTCCTTCTCCAGCCACAAGACTGTGCAGGGTAATTTCCTTGCCTCCCTCTCTTATCTTCTCCCTGCTCTTCTCCTCCTCTTCATTGTACTTCACCCCTAATGGCTTTATTTCTGTTTTGGGGAGTTTGGCTTTCACCCTGGAGACTGTACTTACTGCTTGCTTTGCCTAGACTGGAAGCTTCTGGATCCTTCTGTGGCTAGGTCTTCACCATCACTCATGTCTCAGATCTAATGTCACTTCCTCAGACACTTTTCATGACCAATCTAAAGCAACCCCGTCCTCTAAGTCACACTTCAGGCATTATCCAGTTTTAGTTAGATTCTCTTCTTGGTATTTATCACCTCTAAAATAATTTTGGGTTCATTTACTTGCAGACTACAACATGATCTTCATCAATGCAGGGACCTTCTCTTTGCTATTCAATACTGTATCACCTGGCTCAGTAAATATCCAGCATTTGTGAATGTCTGAACAACACTTGATTGACTTCGTTTGGTCTTCATAGCAAACCTCTGGGGTAGTGTGAATGAAAACCATTGCCTGCAAATCAGTAAACAAACGAAGTTGCAGCCATCGAAGCCACTATAGCTACCTGATGATGAGCCCCAAGGGAATTCAGGGTGGAGGCAAATAGGCGACCAATGGCCAAGCCCTCAGTCACTGCAGCCACCCCAGATGGTGTTCCTGGAGGGGACTCGGAATGATGAAGAACAAATGCTGGCCCTAGGTAGCTAAAGTGAAAGTGAAAGTTGCTCAATGTGTGAGACTCTTTGTGACCCCATGGACTATACAGTCCATGGGATTCTCCAGGCCAGAATACTGGAGTGGGTAGCCTTTCCCTTCTTCAGAGGATCTTCCCAACCCAGGCTTTGAACCCAGGTCTCCCGCATTACAGGTGGAATCTTTATAGCTGAGCCACCAGGGAAGCTCAAGAATACTTGAGTGGGTAGCCTATCCCTTCTCCAGGGGATCTTCCCGACCCTGGAATCGAACCGGGGTCTCTTGCACTGCAGGCAGATTCTTTACCAGCTGAGCCACCAGGGAAGCCCTCCTAGGTGGCTACGGTGCATATCAAAAGAATGATGTCATCGAGCCCAGAGCCTTTCATCTCCTCATACATAGAAAAGTGCTAAATTCATTAACTGGAGCTGTCTAATTTTCTTTAACTAGCAGTAGTCTTTTGAAGTTTCAACTTCCTGGTCTTTGCTGCGAAAACTCCTATCTGTCCTCTTTTCCTCCTTTACCTTTTGGAGCAATCCCTCAGAACTCCCTGAGAGCCTGTATCCTGGATTTAAGTCCTCAGTATTGTCTGCCAAATAAAACAAAATTCTCAACTTTTAGGTTGTGCATATTTTTCAGTCACCAGTAGACACTGCTACTGCTTCCTCCTAGAGATTGATGTCTTAATTACTGGTGTGTCTTGAGGACCTTTTAACAGGTCCAGAGTACATGTGTGTTGAAAGAATGCATGCATCTCATTTTACAGGAAGGGAAACCTCATAGTTCTTAGAAGCCATGTTACTTTCTCCAACATTATTAATTATGTAAGTAGCATAGTTGGATCTCAAACATATGTCTTTGGTCACTTGGCTCCTAGTTATTTGCTATTTCTGTCTTNAAGAAGGAAAGGAGGAGAAAATGAATTTCAGGAATCTCTCATGATTCCCCACTTTCCAAATCGATTTACGATGGAGGTCCCATAAAAAGACACTAAAATGTAAGAATGCTTCTCACCACCTTCCAGAACAGACTGTGTCATCTCCCAATACACTTTCACTCCCCATCTTTCCACACGGCACTTCCTCTGCCTGTCTCAGAAGAACACTGAGACACTCTCCCCTTGTCTCAGCCTCAGTAATCTTGAGTAACTCAGCTCAGTCCTCTCAGACCCCCACCCTGGTTTCCAGGGCCCACGGTGGACAGTCCTACCACAGGGCACTGACCATCCTGTCTCTGGTATTAGACAGGCTATTACATGGATGGCTTTTTGTTCAGGACTTTCAGGGCTCATAGCAGTGATTTGCATGGAGTAGGTGCTCATTAAATGCACGTGGAGTGGCTAAATGGGAAGCCAGTGAAGGCAGGAAAGTGTGTGTTCATGATACATTTGTTTATGTGATGTGATCCCCTCTGTAAGGCAGAAGCTTACAGAGGCCTCAGTTACGGAAGCCTCATGGCTTTAGGCGTACAGGCAGGTGAAGTCACAAAGACCCAATCAAAGCAGGTTTCTCACTGATCTAAAATTTTAAGATGTAAGAAATTTAAAATCTTGGATTTTAAGAAACAAAATCATGAAACCCAAGTGGATGGGACTGAAAGATGCAGGGCACAGTCCAGGCTGGCTGGCAGGCAGGTAGTCCATCAGGAAGGTGCTTGAGGAGGTAAATGTTTCATGCTAATTTGAAAGCAGGAAACTGGTAGAAAGCCAACAAAGGGGAGCATCCAAATGGGACAGAGACAGGAAGGAGGAGGGAGTGTGAAGAGCAGACCCACTGGCGGGAGGAGGGGTCTGAACTTTTAATCAGCGTCAATGTCAATGCTTGTCCAGTTCCCATCATTCCTGCCCACCCCTGGGGAGAAGTTGAGGCTTTCTCTTGGGACCTGAGGGCCAGGTCTGATCTGGGCTCTGCCTTCCGGCTGCACAGACCCCATCCCCCACCCCCTTTCCAAAACCCAGGACCTTGGGTGGCAGGGGAGGGAATCTATTGCTCTCCTTTTTTAAAGTGACAATTAATTGAGCACCTACTTTTTTAAAGTGACAATTAATTGAGCACCTACTCTGTGCCAGGCACTACACCAAATGCTTAATATCCCTCAATATTTTTCAAAACTCCGAAAGACCAAGTTTTTTTAAAGGTCCAGACTGTCACTGACTGATACTATTTTATAAAATATAGTGAAAATGATATCAGGAAAAATGAAGTTTGAAAAAGTAGATGTACAAAGTACAAGTGTACATTTTTATTAGACTCAACAGACTAAAAGTCGTATTTCATTAAATGGAGTCAGAACAAGTATGACGGGAAAAAAAAATAAACTATTTTTAACCATATATATTGTTCATTGAAAGTGTGTACACCTGCATGGTTTCTGCCCATCTCATTATCCGGTCCTGAGGTTCGGATGTTTGTGATCTGCATCTTGCTGGGGAAGAAGCAGAAACCTAGGGAGCTTCTGTGAGTCCCTCAGTCACCCCGTCTAGGCGGGGCTGGGAGATGAGCCTGAATGCTGACCTGGAATGAAGCTCAGGACTCCAGAACATGGGCCTGTCTTGCCGAGTGGTCCATACAGCCCTTCCTCTTGTTCTAGGAGCAGGAGGACCCCAACAAGCTGGCGACCAGCTGGCCTGACTACTACATCGACCGCATCAACTCCATGGCCGCGGTGAGCCTCGCGCCTGCCCTGCCCTGGCCCCACCTGGAAAGGCTGTGGCGGGAGTGGCCCTCATGTTCCCCTGCAGCCCACATCTGGGATCAGCAGCTTTCCAGTTATTCCCAAGATTGTATCATGACCCCTCCCTCTGCTGTGTGACTATAGAGTCCGCAAACCATCGAAACAGTGATTAATGATGTGAGATCACCCAGGCTGGAGAAACAGGCTGATCATTCTCCCTATTTTACAGATGAGGAAAGTGAAGCCTGGGACTGGAACCTGGGTCTTCTCAGAGCCTGACACTCTTGTCTCAGTAAACCACTGGTGGGGCCTCACCCCTCCTGAGGCGAGGGTGGCCCCCGGTTCACAGGCAGGCTGGGGGTGCAGGGAGCTGGGAGACAGGTGCGACCTCTGGGAGACAGCCCAGCGTGACTCTGCTGCCTTCTCTGACCTCAGATGCAGAGCCTGTACGCGTTTGATGAGGAGGAGACCGACATGAGGAACCAAGTCGTGGAAGACCTGAAGACTGCCCTCCGGACACAGCCTATGAGGTGTGCCCCTTCCCTCGCTCCTCTTACGTCCCTCCCCCAGTGGGCCCCTCAGCTTCTCGAAGCTTCTCCCAGAGCTCTGCTCCCGTCCCAGGCCCTTTGGCCGACTCCACTCTCAGCATCCCCTCCTGCTTACCTCACCCTCTTTCACATCTGGGCTCCCACTCCCCCCTCTCTCTCTGAGGAGCTGGGATGCTTCCAGAAGATGAGCACGTTGGGGAGGGCAGATGAACAGAGGAAGATGGGGTAAATAAACCTCCGGTCCAGAGGTGGGCCTACCCGCAAGGTGCTCAAGAGTGTTGAGAAGGGAGGAGCCCCACCAGGGAGGTGAGAGTGGGTGAGAAATACGCTAGCCACTAGAGGGCGATGTGCTGTCTCCAGATGCGATTTCTCCATCCAGCGTGGGAGCCGGCAAGGAAGCAGGTGGTGGCTGTCTCCAGGACTGAAAAGAACCCCTCCCTGCGTCCCAGGCCACATCGTGAAAGGGCCCAAGAGAGCCACAGGCTCCTCTCATGTCTGGCAACTGGCTCATTCCGGCTTAGGGGAGGCAACTGTTAAATTTTCAGCAGTTTTGCAAGCTGCTTATTAAAACTATGATTAAAATGTAAATTATATCAACTCGTGATTTAAAAAATGACATAAAAACCAAAAGTAATGAAGAACTTGAAACTTATCACTCCTTAACTACCTGATGATGTGACGACATTTTCCTATACACTCGTGTGTGCCCACTGAAATTGCAGCCGTTGTGTGTGCCTGGTGGAAATATGGGAACAATACGCGTCTCCCCAGCTCCACGTTCAGTGACATCACATGACTAGCTTGAAGTCAGCTGTGCTAGGAGTATTTATACCATGGAAATTGGCAAACAGCACAGGCAGGCCTGTTTCTTTCTCCAGAGGGCCAGTTGTTACCAACACACGAGTCTGTGTGTGTGTTTATGTGTGGTCCGGGCTGACCTTTCTGCCCCAGGAGCCTGGAAGCAGAGCCTCATGGAGAACAGGGGCTCCCTAACCCCTGCCTGTTGCTCAGGTAGGGTGGCGGTCTAATTTAGAAAGGAGATATAGGAAGGTTGAGAAAGTCAGGAAGTAGAAGGGTTGAGGGGATGTTTCCCAGTTCATCTCCCACTTCCATCTGTTTTTCTTTCTCTTAATCAAATTCTGATTACAAATGTCACACATAGTCATGGTGGAAATTTTGTGATACATAAAAGTGTATAATAGAAAAAAGTAAATGATAGCTATTTTTAACAATGCATTCTATTTTTCTAAGTATATTTATATATATAATCATGTAGAAATACTCACAGATGCCCTTGGAATCAAATGTATGCATTACGTAGAGTGCTTCCCTCAGCTTCATTTATGGCATGTCCTCAGATCATTAATTATTGTTCTACTAACTCAAGGGTTTAAAACCTTTGTGTGTGTGTGTGTGTATGCATGCACACGTGCGTGCATGTGTGCCATGGATGTTGGTACCCATATGAAACCTATTGACTGCTTATTAGAATGATGTTTCTAAATAATAAAGTAGATAGAAATAGATAAAGTTTAAAAATGAGCCAATTAAATTGAAATACAGCCACCAAATTTTAAACATTGGTGAGATAGCAGTAAAGGTACTGCTTTATGCCTTAAATAAAAAGAACTAGCAACCACCATAATTTTGAAGTGCTGATGAGTGGAAATGATATTTTGAGATATCTGTAACAGCTGCAATTTGAGATGAAAATAGCTGTGATTTCTTTGGGTGAGAAAGTCAGAAATTCTGATAATGCCACTATATTTTATGGTTTTATGGTTTACATTCATCATTGAGAGAAATGCTAAATTCAAGGTAGAGATTACCCCCCGAAAGTGTATTTTTTGTTTCCCATGGAAGTTCATTAGCCATAGACCGCTTAGGGGAACACATATTCCGGGTTAAGAACTCCTGCACTAACTGGTGCTTAATGTTTTTTGCTAACATTGAAGCTAACTCAGATGTTTTCTTAGGGATCCCTTAAAGGGTGCCTTGCCCAGCCTTGATCCCTTGTTGCCGTGACTCTGATGGCTCCCCTCTCTGGAAGTCTTCCTTGTTTGCTTGTAATTCTCTTCATTCCCATCCTCACTGGTAATGAGTCTTCAGGTTTAACAGCCATGATAATTATCCTAATAATTATCATAATCATCCCTTTCACGTATATACCTTCCTAGTTGTGTCACTGGCAGTCAGTGATGTGCAGATGCACAGTATTTAAAATGCAAACAAGATGTGAGTCCCTTGTGAGGTGGTAAGGATTTTAGAGCTTTGTGGTTGTTCAGTTGTTAAGTAATGTCCAACTCTTTGTGACCTCATGGACTGCAGCACACCAGGCTTCCCTGTCCTTCACTGTCTCCCAGAGTTTGCTCAAACTTATGTCCAACCATCTCATCCTCTGTCATCCCCTTCTCCTCCTGCCCTCAATCCTTCCCAGTATCAGAGTCTTTTCCAAAGAGTTGGCTCTTCACATCAGGTGGCCAAAGTATTAGAGCTTCAGCATCATTTTTTCTAATGAATATTCAGGATTGATTTCCTTTAGGATTGGCTGGTTTGATCTCCTTGCAGTCCAAGGGGCTCTTTAAAAGTGTTCACCAGCACCACAGTTCTAAAGCATAAGCTCTTCAGTGCTTTGAAAGTGAAAGTGAAGTCGCTCAGTCGTGTCTGACTCTTTGCAACCCTGTGGACTGTAGCCTGCCAGGCTCGTCTGTCCATGGGATTCTCCAGGCAAGAATACTGGAGTGGGTTGCCATTTCCTTCTCCAGGGGATCTTCCCAACCCAGGGATCAAACCCAGGTCTCTTGCATTGCAGGCAGATTCTTTACTATCTGAGCCACCAGGGAAGCCCTAATAAGTTGGCCATATAGCAACCACGGAGGGATTAGTGCTTTAGATAAACTTTATAAATGAACCAAGTGGCTTCTGTAGGTGGGACACAGTGGTCCCTAGATAAGGGGTAGCTATTTGCAAAATGCAGACAGAATAGTATGCAAATGCAGGATACCTGTTTGGCTGACGGCTGTGGTCTGGGCAGGTTTGTGACCCGCTTCATCGAGTTGGAGGGCTTGACCTGTCTGCTGAACTTCCTCCGGAGCATGGACCACGCCACCTGCGAGAGCCGCATCCACACCTCCCTCATTGGCTGCATCAAGGCGCTGATGAACAACTCCCAGGGGCGGGCGCACGTGCTGGCACAGCCCGAGGCCATCAGTACCATCGCCCAGAGCCTGCGCACGGAGAACAGCAAGACCAAGGTGGCCGTGCTGGAGATCCTGGGTGCCGTGTGCCTGGTGCCCGGCGGCCACAAGAAGGTGCTGCAGGCCATGCTCCACTACCAGGTGTATGCGGCCGAGCGGACACGCTTCCAGGTAAGGGCTGAGGGCCTATGTAAGAAGCCCCAAGGGCCCTTAAGAGAGAGGGGTTTGGCTAGGATAATGCATAATGCACTCTTACCTAGACCATGGGTTCCTAGAGGCTAGAACATTGCTCTGCTCTGTTTTTGTGGCTGTACAACTCTGGCTCAAATAGGGACTCCATCAAGAATTATAGAATTGAATGGCATTGTTCGAATCAAAATTTTAGGCCTCAGAACGTTCCTGGGGGTCCAGTGGTTAAGACTCTGCACTTCCACTGCAGAGACACTGGTTCAATCCTTAGTCAGGGAACTAAGATCCCACATGCTGCTCAGCGTGGCCAGGTAAAATAAAAGGTGTTAGGGCCTAAGCCTGGACCAGTGCCTACTTTGAGAACACTGGGACCAGTCCCGGGAGCTCGGGCCATACTAATGCCTTTTCTTTTCCCTGACTGCTCCAGTAAAGAGACAGACAAGAAGTATAGTATCTTGGTACAGAGTAAGTCCCAATAGATGTGATGTGTCATCACAAACTTTATGGTTTGTCCACCAGAATTGACTACATGCTTATTCTGTCATCAAACATTTTAAAGCACCCACTTTGTTTGGAAAATGGCCCTGGACCTTTTGTAGAATATACAAAGGAGATGAAAAGTTGTGACCATGTTATTAAGGAGCTGAGAGTGAATACAATTACTCTCTGTATCCTCTGGGGTTCCTCCTCTAGGACCCTCACAGGTACCAAAATCTGTGCATCCTCAAATCTCTTATAGTTGTGCAGTATTTGCATATAACCTATGCACATCCTTCCATATACTTTAAGCCATCTCTGGATTACTTCTAATACCTACTATAATGTAAATGCTCTGTAAGTAACTGTAAATAAAATATAAATGCTATGTAAACAGTTGCCAATGCACAGCAGATTCAAATTTTGCTTTTTGAATCTTTCTGAAATATAAAATATATATGTATATATTTATTTTTTAATGTGGGGTTGGTTGAACCCATAAATACAGAAGGCTGATGAGCTGTAAACAGCTGTAAAGTGCTGAAACAGCATTTTGGCATCACCCAGCAAAATAGAGCAAGTCCCCAAGGCTGAGTGGGAGAGGAATAAGGCAGGACTGGGGCTGAGATGTGGAGAGGCAAAGGACACTTCTTGGAAAAGGTGAGCTTAGAGAACGTTCAAGATGACTTGGATAGATCGGGTGCAGAGAATGAATGCAGCATTCTGGGTGGTTGGAATGGTGGGAGCAAAGGTGCGAGGCTGGACCTGTAGGATCCTGATCCTCCCTTCTTTTCGGTCCTGCCTTTCCATCCAGACCCTGCTGAACGAGCTGGACAGGAGTCTGGGCCGATACCGGGATGAGGTGAACCTGAAAACAGCCATCATGTCCTTCATCAACGCTGTCCTCAATGCTGGCGCCGGAGAGGTGAGGCCTCTTCTCCGTGTCCTTGCCGTGTTCTGACTTTCTGGCCTGGGAAGAGGGCGTGAGTGCTGCCTGGGGAAGCGGCAGAGGGTCGGTGTGGCTGCCACTGCCATCATCATGTCTTCAGGTTGTCTGTGTCACGTCTTGCCCCCTGCACTGGCCACCAAGAAAGAGGGGTTCCTGGGGGAGCTTCCTGCATGGGTGACGTCGTGGATTATGTGTGTCATGGGCAAAACCCAAGCTTGTCTGGCTGAGGATGGCTTAGGATGGCAGGGGATCAATTATAGGAGGAGGACAAGTGTTGGCTCTTCTTTCTAGAGCTTTCTAAATACTGTTTCTGGACTGATTTCTGAGTTGGCCGGTCATAGTCTTCTAGAATCTTCTGTTAGGACGTGCAGCTTCTGATTTTCCTTCAGAATGGGGTCAGAATGAGATTCCAAGACCTTAAAAATAGAAAAATGGAAGATGAAGAGAAGCTGAACTCCTCAAATTCTACGGTAGTCTGATGCCTCGGTGAAGGTCAGCTTGTTGAAGGTCAATAGGGGCAACTTAATTATCTCTGCTTTCCCCTCTTTTCTGCCAGCATACTCTCTCTTTTTTTTTGCCTCCCATCCTGATGACCTGAGTTAGGTGAGGTAGGTTGAGGGAATTACCTGCCCTAAGATGCTGACACGGAAAAGGCAATGGCACCCCACGCCAGTACTCTTGCCTGGAAAATCACATGAATGGAAGAGCCTGGTAGGCTGCAGTCTGTGGGGTCGCTGAGAGTCAGACACGACTGAGCGACTTCACATTCACTTTTCACTTTCATGCATTGGAGAAGGAAATGGCAACCCACTCCAGTGTTCTTGCCTGGAGAATCCCAGGGATGGGGGAGCCTGGTGGGATGCCATCTATGGAGTTGCACAGAGTCGGAAACGACTGAAGCAACTTAGCAGCAGCAGCAAGATGCTGACATCACCTGGGTCAGTACCAGCTATTTATACTGACATCTGTTCTGATTTGTTGCCAACCATATCTCATTAGACAGTTTTTACGAATATCGTTCTTGTTAGATAGGTAATGTCATGCTCATTTAGCTGATGAGAAAAGTAAGCCTTCTGCAGAGTCACAAAACTGGTAAGTGACAGAGCAGGGATTGGCACCAAGATCTGTCTGGTTCCAAAGCGTGTGCTCCGTATCACTCTTCAGCACCGCTCTTTGAGGCCAAAATCTTAGAGAAAGCTGGTGAAGGATGTAAAAGAAGTGAGGCAGGAGAGCTAACGCGGGTGACTAACAAGGTGAAAGGATGTCTCCTCCCACCCCTCCTTGCTGCTCTGGGACCTGAAGCAGTTCGGACGCATTTGCTGGAGATGTCGTGGAACTGGAGTGGCTGTGAGGGGACCACTGGGGGACTCTTGAAGAAATGGAGACCAGCCAGTGAGCCTAGTACCCCCTTGGTGACCCCTAGGATAATCTGGAGTTCCGCCTGCATCTGCGGTACGAGTTCCTGATGCTTGGGATACAGCCCGTGATTGACAAACTCCGGCAGCACGAGAATGCCATCCTGGACAAGTAAGGCCCAAGCCACCCGTCCCCACCGCAAACCTATGGGGAAAGCGCCTCAGTGGGGGATGGGCGAGACCCTCAGAGAGGCTCCATTCCCTGGAAGACCACCTGCCACACCCAGCATCGGTTCAGGAGCAGCTCTGGGTCTGGGGGAAATGTGGATGACGGCTCTCCCATCCCCTGTCCCACATCACCTATGTCCTCTCCTGGCCTCCTCGCCAACCTCCTGTCTCATCTCTCATGTTAGAGGAGGTGGACCCAGTGGTCCTCTGCTGTGGCAGTACCAATCCTGGGGGGAATTTGGAAATGTAGGGGTGTTCTTCGGTTTTCAAACTGGCTGCGGGAGCCACTACTTGCATCGATTGTAGGGAGCCAGGAATGCCGAACATCCACTGTGCCCTCCTGCCCAGCAGAGACCCGCCCCTCAAGGTGCAAGCCATCAAGGCCTTTGTTGACTAAAGAGCACAATGAAGCTCCTGTGTATCACCCATGGGCCCCTCTGGTCCACCCCCTTCACACAGGCTGTTTTATTACACTAGGTCTTAAGGGAGAGAGCATGGGTGAATGGATCCTTTTGCAGTGGAGTGGAGGAGCGGATGGGGTAGAAAATGACAGATTGGCTTTGAGTGGAGACCTAGGATGGTCTGAGAACACTGGGGAAGGTCAACCTAGGTCAGTGATCCTTGACTGTGGGTGATTTCACCCCCCTCCCCAACCCAGCGGACATCTGGCAGCACCTGGACACATTTTTGGTCACCACAACTCAAAGTGCAGGCCACTACAGGCATCTGGTCGGTAGAGGCCAGGGATGCTGGTACAGGTCCTTCAACTCACACACAGGTCCACCTCCTCTGACAGAGTCGGGGATGATCCAGCCACAAATGTCACCCTGGGAGAGCCTGATTGAAGGTCATAGGACCCTGGGTTGGCCTCTCCAGGGACAGACATGAGATTCTATAAAGGACGAGAGTGTTGACGTACAGGGAGCTAACTTCTTTCTGGTTTTGCCTTGGCCTCATTTGCATGAAGCCTTCAGATTTAGTCATTTGAGAGGCTTAAAGGGGCTGTAACCCTCACCCAGGGCTGACCTGGTGGTGATGTCTACTTCCTCTATCCCCCCATCCCGTCTAGACATTTGGACTTCTTCGAGATGGTTCGGAATGAGGATGACTTGGAGCTGGCCAGGAGGTTTGACATGGTGAGAAGCCTGGAAAGGCGGGACGACTGCAGTGGGTCCCGACTCCTATGCTGTGTGTTAGCCTGGTTCCCTGGTGGTGCCACCGTGGGCAGGTCTCACTTCTGGACCCCTGGCACTATAGTGGCTCTGCAGGGCCTTGCCTTAACCTGGGAGAGCATCTCCTCTGGAGGAGACTGCAACCCCCAAAGGAAGGAGAGACAATTCTTACACACAGCTACCCTCGAATGCCTCCTCTGGGATGACTTTCTCCCTGTCTTCCAGTAATCTGAGTCACCTTTCCCCATTGCTAACCTGATCCTGCTTAGCAAACAAAATCATTTCCATATGAGCCTTGGTAAACCTGAAAATACACACACCTGCTCCTTTAATATGGTGCTAGAAAATCCCTGTCCAAATAGAGATCTACTTTGGGCTGGTGCTTCAGTGGCCAAGCACCATCCTTTTCAATTCTAAAAAGAGCCCCAGATACAAAGAGAAGGAAACCAGTGTTCAAGAGGACCAGCGGCTTCTTGCTGTCACACAACCGCAGAGTTGTTCTGGCGTTTGCTTCCAGGCCTGTGGATCTAGGCCATGTGCTCCTGGAGTCAGCCAGGCCCTGCTTCCTCTGCTTAGTTTGAATCAGTAGTTCTCAACCAGGGGCGAGTTTACTTCCCCTGGGGGCATCTACAATGTTTAGAGATGTTCTTAGCTGTCACAGTGGGTGTGAGGAGGATGCCCCTGCATCTGGTAGATGTAAGGCTAAGATGCTGCTAAATCATCTGCAGTGAACAGGGCAGCCCCTCACCCCCACCGATAAAAAACCGTCTAGTTCAAGATGCAGGGTTCCCAAGGCTGGGGAACCCTGGTTTATATAATTAGCACATCTCTCTCCTCCTTTTCTCTGGCCTTCTCTTTTTTTTAAGCCTGGACCAGAGGCAGGGAGGGAATGCTCTCCTGTAGGATGGGGCTCAGTGGATGGAAACAGGGTCATCTCCCTCTCTGTTCTCTTCCCCTGCTCCTTCTCCTCCCCTCGCCCCATTCACTGTGCCCCGCACACCCTCAGGTCCACATTGACACCAAGAGTGCTTCCCAGATGTTTGAGCTGATCCACAAGAAGCTGAAGCACACGGAGGCCTACCCCTGCCTGCTGTCCGTCCTGCACCACTGCCTACAGATGCCCTGTGAGTAGCACCCCGCCCTTGGCCAGTCTGAGCCCTTGGCCCGGGGCCTCTTGAGACAAGGTGTCAGATGCTCCCAGGGTCAGGGTGTCTCCCTGTGTCTCCCTCCTGGCCCAGTTGTTCTCCAGTTCCCAGGAGGTCAGACTGGAGGACTCAGGCCCCTACTCTACCTGTCTCCCTTGGAGTCAAGACTTTCACTGTCCCCAGCACAGGGGCTGAGGATTCAACCCTGAGCAATGCCAACATCCTGGACCAACAAGCAGAACTTGATTTCTGCTAAGTCAAACAGCCCTGACTGCCAGCTCATGGCAGCGTTGTGATGGGCCTTCTCGGGGTGTTCCAGGAAGAAGTTTCATGCTTGCGGGAGCCGTATAGCTGCGGAGTGGAGGTTGTGGCAATCACGTGCAAGCAAACTCATTGCTTTGTTTGTTTGCTTTTAAAGATTTTATCAGCTCTTCCATCTAGCCCTTGCTGGCTCCCACCCTAGCACCCTTGTTCCTGCCTCACTTTACAAACACCAAATGACCATGTCTATAGGAGCAAATGATAAACTCTTAAGATCCAAGTGTATACAGTGACCAAATAAATTCTACATAGTTACTAGTAGCCACCCCAGTGTGCGATCTGAAATGAGTTGTAACTCCACCATTTGGTATTTAAGCGCTTCGTAAAATAGCAGATTTGGAAACTGTCAGGGACCAACAAAATGGTCAGCCTAGGCGGACTCTCTTTGGTGGTGGTGATGGTGTTGGTGTTGGTAATCAAGGCGGTGGTGAAAACTACAATTTATTGTTGCCCACTCAGGGCTGGGTGTGATGGGAGATTAATATAGTGTCTGTAAATCTCAAAATGGCTTAAGGCATGTTTTATTATCTACATCCTTACAGTGGGTGAGCCTGAGACTCAGTCTTTACATATGAAAGAATTTTGTTTCTTTGGGGTGAGGACTTCATTTTTTAATTTTTTTAAGAGAAATTTTTTTCAAAAACATGTATTTGGCTGTATTGGGTCTTAGTTGCAGCATGCAGGATCAAGTTCCTTGACCAGGAGTTGAACCCAGCCCCCCACCCCGGCCCCCATTGGGCGCCTGGAGTCTTAGCCACTAGACCATGAGGGAGGTCCCCAGGGGTCAGGGCTTTAGATGAATCACTTCTGTGAATACAGGCTTTACCCTGTGTTCCTGGATGAAAGGTAAATGGAAGACATTACCATTTTACAACGCATGTGCCAGTGGAGTGATGGGAAGATAGAGTGGCCTGGACCAGGAAGCTGCCAGTTCTCCAAAGCCCGTCTAGCGGGTCTTGGTGAAAGACTTGGGAATTCTGACTTCTGCGCCCATGACTGTTTGGTGCTCCAAGGGCATTGTGAATGGGACCCTCTAGTCTGCCTCAAAATGGAGCTGTGCAGACATGACCTTCCTCCTTGTAGGCATTATGGTCTGCCTTTGAGGTCAGGATCTTGCTGCTTGACTGCCCTTCATGGTCAGTAAAAATACAGTACTTCGATTAAGAACCCAGGAAGAGGAGCCTGTGGCGATCCCATGAAAAGAAAGCTCTTCTCCAGCCAGACTACGATTAGGGCAGATGGCAGTAGGGCCCTGTAGAAATAGGCACAATCAACCTACACAATGCCTTTGCCTTCACAGTTCAGGGTCACCTTCACCAAGAAATCTGCCTGGATTCTAAGACTGCTTCTCCAGCGCATTCTGACCCCCTCCTCAGTACACACCGTAATTATTTTCCATTCATCTTTCTCTGTAGGACAATAACATCTATAATCCTAGAGCCTTTGTTTTTTTAAAAAAAAAAAAATTTCCCTAGAGACTTCATCATTCAGCATGTAATGTTTGGAGATTTACTTTCTTGAATATGCTTTTCTAAGATAATCGTTAAAAAAAAGCAATTTGCATTCCTAAGGCATGGGATGCTCAGGGTACCAACAGGGAAGAAGGCAGCCAGAAAGCATTTCAGGGAGTAGAGAAATATATCTAGAGGGTTGACACATTCATAAAAGGTCAGTTGCAGATCAGCAAGAAATGATAGGCTTTATGAGCCTTCATTATCAGCAATCACATTTCCTCCTCCATCATCCAGGGAGCTTGCTGAGGGCGGGGAGGGGCTCACCTCCCCAGGCGGTGACCCTAGGGCAGGGCCCCAGGGGTCTCTGCAGCTCAGTCAAGATAGGATGTCTTTCGTCCTGCAGACAAGCGAAACGGTGGCTACTTCCAGCAGTGGCAGCTCCTGGACCGCATCCTACAGCAGATTGTCCTCCAGGATGAGAGGGGTGTGGATCCTGACCAGGCTCCCTTGGAGAACTTCAATGTCAAGAACATCGTCAACATGTGAGCAGTGGCCATCCCTTACCTGTCTTCGTCTTCCTTCCCCACCTCTCTCCTACTTGGCATATCACCAGCAAAATCTCAGCTCCCTCTCGCAAACCCAAACAGGGCTCCAGATGGCCCCTGGGCCAAAGCATCCAGTAGAACTGCCTGAGATAGCAGAAATGGTCTCTATGCACACTGTCTAAACGTGGCTCCTGGGAGCTTGACCCATAGTTAATGTGACTGAGAAACTGAGTTTTACGTTTTATTTGGTTTTCATTAAACTCAAGTAGCCATGTGACATGTGGCTGGTGACCACCATACTGGATAGTAGAGGTTTATAGAGGGTGCTTACCACTCCCCACGGAGTGGATGGAGGGAGATGGTAATGTAACATGGAGGAAGAGTCAGCAACCTGTGGCTGTGGGCTAGCCCCCATACTCCAGTTTGTTTTGTGTGGTCCACGAGCTAAGAATAGTTTTACATTTTAAAAGAGTTGTTAAAATCACACACAAGATGCTGCAGCACAGACCTCACATATGAAACCTGAAATAGTTACTCTGGCCCTTTAGAGATGGTCTGCCGACCACTGAAAATAGAGCGTGACAATTGAATTATCAGAAAAGGATGTCAGAGCCTAATGTCTCTGGCTTATCATCTTTGACTCACCCTGGGTGTAAAGAAACACCAAGAAATGAGTTTACAGTTGCATCAGTTAATAACCAGGCCTCATGTTAACACACTTAGTTTTAATTTTAAATTTTTGCTTTCAGTATCAGTCTGAGTCTGTTGCCCTTAAGGAGATACATTTTCTCTCAATGATTCATTGTGCTGCATTGCAAAGCCAAGTAGAAAATGATTTTTGAACTATTCATGCTACTGTTTCCATTTGTACAAATAGCCGGGTGTTATAGTCAAAATCCTAACTGGTACACTGGAAGAATACAACTAGTAATCAAAAGCCAGCTTTATTAGGAAACCTTTTAATTTAATTTTTATTTTATATTGGAGTATAGTTGATTTGTTGTGTTAGTTTCAGGAGTGCAGCAAAGTGATTTAGTTCTACGTAAACATGTATCAATCTATTCTTTTTCAAATTCATTTCCCATATAGGTTGTTACAGAATATTGAGTGAGGTTCTCTGTGCTATACAGTAAATCCTTGTTGACTGCCTATTTTATGGATTCAGTTCAGTTCAGTTCAGTCTCTCAGTCGTGTCCGACTCTTTGCGACCCCATGAATCACAGCACTCCAGGCCGCCCTCTTCATTACCGTCTCTCGGAGTTCACTCAAACTCACGTCCATCGAGTCCGTGATGCCATTCAGCCATCTCATCCTCGGTCGACCCCTTCTCCTCATGCCCCCAATAGCTCCCAGCATCAAAGTCTTTTCCAATGAGTCAACTCTTCTCATGAGGTGGCCAAAGTACTGGATCTTCAGCTTTAGCATCATTCCTTCNAATCATGATGATTTGTAAACTGCGTGTGTGTTAGTTGCTCAGTTGCATCTGACTCTTGTGACCCCATGGACTATAACCAGACCCCTTCCCCAGCAGTGATGTCCCACTCAGGAAGAAGTGTGTCCCCCAGCCTTCACACCCACTGAAGTCCTTCAACTGGGTCAAGCTGAATGAGGTGAGTAACAAGGAAGAGATCTGTCTGTGGATCCCTTCTACAGGTTGGGGCAGTCAGCCCATAGATCCACAGCCTGCTGTTTGCAGATCTCCATGGCGAAGGCTTTCTTTGGTAGGGGTAAGGGTAGACACAGTGGATGCAGAACGGGGGATTGCAGATGACAGGCTGTCTGTTGGGAAGAGCACAGGGAGGAGATGGTTTGGCATGTGGTGATACTCACATTGGCAGAGCCATCTACAAATAGAATATGAGTGTGCTGAGGGTTCATGGAGTAATGTAGGGCCAATCAAGGATGCTTTCTAGACAAGGGCTTGGCTAGAATGTTAAGGATAGTGTTGACTTGAAAAGGGTGGAACATATAGGTGAAGATCTTTGGCCAAGGTCTAGAGATGAGATGATCAAGACCAGTGTGTACAAAGGACTGAGATGATGAGGCCATGCCAGGGTAACAGGAAAAGGACAAGAGTCTGATGTCAAGGCACAGCCACTTTGACATCCTCTTAGGGGAAGGTGCATGCACTGGCTACTTCTCCAGACTGCTCAGCAGTGAGAGGGCCTCATGAATATTACCCAGTAAGAACCTCTCATCCCAGGCTGACATGTGGGACTTGATTCCTCTGTTGGATTCTCATGAGTGTAGAGATGCCCTGGGTCACGTTGGACCTCTAGTAATTGAAGGCCAGCCCCAGCCTGGCCCAAGCCCTGCTCTGGTTCTGTGCTGCGTCCTCTTGCAAGGGCTAGTGGCTTCATCCTTGAGGTAAATGTTGAGTTAGCCAAAGAGTTTGTTTGGGTTTTTCCATATCAACATGGAAAAACCCAAACAAACTTTTTTTTTTGCCAACCTAATAGATACAGTAGGTTTCCCTGGTGGCTCAGATGGTAAAGAATCTGCCTGTAATGCAGGAGGCCAAGGTTTGATCTCTGGGTCAGGAAGAAACCCCAGAGAGGGGAATGGCTACCTACTCTAGTATTCTTGCCTGAAGAATTCCATGGATAGAGGAGCCTGGTGGGCTACAGTCCATGGGGTCGCAAAGAGTTGGACATGACTGAGCAACTTTCACTTTAGTGACACAAGGGAACTGGCCTCAGTTAGCCTGGCCCATTCACACTGCAAAAACAGTTTGAAACTGAGACCAACGGATGCCCTCTGACCTTGTTGTATAGACCAGGGACTAACTCTTGAGGAAATCACTACTCCTCAACTCTGAGCTTAAATTAGCTCAAATGGAGACTTAAGTGGGAGGAGACACAGTTTGTTAAAGATAGTAGTCAGCTGTTTGCTAGGTGCCTTCTCCTGGTGGTAGACCAGCTAGCCCATCAGTCTGAGCTGTGCTTTATGTAAACCTTTCTGTTATGCTGGGGAGGGGACTATGATGGATAATAACAAAAGGTGAGGCATAATATTACCCTGAAAGAGCTTTGGATCTGGCCAATTAGGAAATGTGTCCAAGTAACTACCTTGAGGTCCTGGGGATGGGTTGAAGGAACGGTTCTAGCTTCTAACCAAATCAGGTTTGGCTCAAACTAACTGTGTGATCTGCAGAAATCATTCATTTTGTAGCTGTTTGCTCTTCTGCGAGATGATCTCTGATTCCTTTTACCTCTGGTTTTGTCATCTAAGTGGAAAGAAAGACAGAGTATGAATATAGCCCATCCATCACTTCCTGGAGCTCTGATGTAGAGCCACCTGCTAGCAGCACTTTGAAGCAATATCGTTAAAGTTTGTGACAACCGCATCGCACAGCTGTGCCCTGTAGTTGCTTCTCTGTGGTCTTGAGACCAGCCAGAAAGACCAGCTGCATATGAACAGGCAAACGGTTCTGCAGAACCAAAGGCTGTAGGCTGTGCAGAAATGTTCATTGTTCAAGACCAGAAGTAGTATTTTTAAGTTGCTGTTAAAAAAATAGTTTTGCTTTTGCCTCCCATGCTTGCAATTTACAGTTTTGATCATGTAATGAAGGATTGATTAGGCATCTCCACAATTAAGGAAGTCAGATAAGGCATCTAATATTTTTTGTAATATTTTCATGTTAAAGAACCTTGTCCTTAGGATTTTCTCTGGGATCTAGCAATAATAAAGTCTATATCAATTCCTCAGGGACCCAGAAGTGGCCAGAGCCTCGTTCCTAGACTGGGAAGTCCAGGTTTGATGGAACACGTGTTGAGGAGCTCTTATAGGGTGTGGGGTGTGGGGGGGCTTTGAGTCATATATGTCATCCATCCCAGCCCCAAGCTTTTAATTGCATGACTAAATTCAGGTCATCTCATCATGTGGGCTTTGGTTTCCCAATCTGTAACATGGGGGGTGATTATGATAACCAGATCAAAAGGTGGTTGTGAGGATTGACTTAATACACGCAAAGCGACTGACACGTAGAAAGCCTTTAAAATAAGAATAGCAGATGAGTTGCTGTGATTGCGACTACCACGCGTGCCGTACATGTGCTGTCTCACTTAACCCTCACTCCAGCTCCATCAGGCAAATGTGAGACTCAGTTTCCTTTCATGGGATGGGGGAAGAGAAAAGACCCCCTCTGTTTGCCAACTGCCCCACTTAGAGGCTGTGTGACCCCAGATGCTCGAGGGAAACGTACTTTCTTGAGCAAGATTCCCTGGCTTGTAAGGGATGTCCCTAGAGGGGCAGAAGTTTCAGGGATCTGGACTGGAAGTGAAGTCTTGGTCGGAGCAGCGTGAAGATCAAATTTGAGAATGATTGTGTGACGGGGACACACTGGGGTGGCGTGGTAGCGTTTAGGATGTGGAAGATATTAGGAAGAAGTGTATGAGTGTCTGGCCTCAGACCTCCACTCTGTGGGTTCTCCTGGTGACCATGGGGCAGGGGGAGTGTTTGGGAAGCAGTGAGGGGCAGCTGGGTCCTCAGCCTGTTGACTCATGGAAATGTTTCCCCATGTTGACCTACCCTCCCTGCCTTTCCCAGTCCAGTTCTCCTTCCCATCTCCTCTCTGCCTCCCACGTACCCCATCCGAGAGC
>SJYV01003925.1:66555-97922 GCA_006410875.1 Neotragus pygmaeus | reverse complement strand
CCCCCCATCCCACCCTGAACACCCCCATTCATGTCAGAGAACGTGGAATCAAGGGCCAAGAGCACAGTGAGAAGACAGAAAAAGAAGATCCACAGAGAAGGAGCCCCCAGAAAGTACGCAGGCTTCCTCACCAGGAGGTACAGAGAGCAAGGGTCGGGGTCTCTACCTGTCCTGCAGTGGAGGGTGGGGGTGCTCCCGCCTGCTGCCACCATGCAAGGTCTGAAGCCTGGAGCCTCGATCACATGACCACTCTGTCCCTTCATTTCCTTAAAACTATAGCCAGGCCTCAGCCTGAACGACCAGTTAGTTACTCTCACCTTCAAATTTTCCAGAAAGGACTAACAGTAATCATCTGCTTTGCAGACAAGATTCTAAGGGAAATAATGAATGAATCTATTTCAATGACATCTCAAGCACATCACAAGTGCACATGAAGCAACAGGCTGGTTCATGTGGTCCCAGGGGCCTGGGAGCCACCTTGCAGGCTCTTGTTACTCAAAGGGTGGTCCAGGGACCAGCACCTTCTGAGAACTGTTAGAGAGACAGCCTAGACCTCTCAAATCCGAGTCTGAAATAGCAAGATCTCTACGGGATTCAAATGCGTGTGAAAGTCTAAGAGGCCCTGTTCTGGACAACTCTCGGTTTTATAAAAAAAAAAATGAGCCCACTTTAGTTACTCTATATCCTGACACTAACCTTACTCCTTGTGAAGCAATCAGGTCTCCCAACTCCCAGCCTTCCAACATGCTCTGGGTCCCCCAACTTGTCAGCGTCACAGATACAACCTCCCTCGATGGGAGGGCGGGGATGGTTATCCAGGCATCCCCCACTCTCTGCCATCAAGGCGTGTCAGCCTGGGTCAAGGCCCAATACAGGAGGAGGAGGGTGCGGAGGTGAGGGCAGAAGAGAGCCGACACGGCTTTCCCCGCGATGGCTTGCCGTGGTGAGGGAGGCTGGTGTGGCCCTGGGCTGCTTCGGGGCACTGGCTGGCTCTGCTCCACGCGCTGAAGAAAAGAATCCTTGCCCCGAGCTGTTCTGCCTTCTCTTGCTTAGGGCACGATTCAGGGGCCCAGATCTGCCTGTGGCTAAGGGGGCAAGGCCTCCCCTGCTCCAGCCTGGGCATGTGCCAGCGGGTGACAGCATCCCTAAAGCTCCCTGTGGACCAGCCAGGTCCCCGGGATTAGAGCCCACACGCAGCTCAATAACAAGGGGTTTCTGCTTGAAGCATCCTATGCATAGGAGAGACACCCTGCTGCTGCTAAGTCGCTTCAGTCGTGTCTGACTCTGTGCGACCCCACAGATGGCAGCCCACCAGGCTCCCCCGTCCCTGGGATTCCCCAGGCAAGGATACTGGAGTGGGTTGCCATTTCCTTCTCCAGTGCATGCAGGCATGCTAAGCCGCTTCAGTCGTGTCCGACTCTATGCAACCCTATGGACTGCAGCCCACCAAGCTCCTCTGTCCACAGGATTCTCTAGGCAAGAATACTGGAGTGGGGTGCCATTTCCTTCTAGAGACACCCTGGGCACATATGTTCAGTTCCTGGGAGTTCAGGAATTAGGCAGCTGCGATCCTGGCTGCGTCCGCCATGGAAAGCTGAGCAGTACGCTTGCTTAGCTGCCTAAGTGTTGCCCGGCACAGAAACATAACAACACACGGCCCAGTGGCGCTGACGGTCCAGACACACCCGTGGCCTGGCCCACAGGGCAGAAGGGCAGGGACGGACATCCGGACTGCATCTGAGCTGGGAGATTCCAGAGCCAAGGACAGGGCTCTGTCTTAACCAGAAGCTCCACTGTCAGCGGACAAGTACCGCAGCGATCATAAACTTAGAGCCACCCCACTCCCCAAGCCTGATCTCTTGTGAGACAGCATGACGACTTCTGGGGATGTGCAGTGAGGGGGAGCCGTGGAAGGGAAGAAAAGCAGCAGTAAAGGCTGGATGGGGCAGGAAAAGAAGGATGAGACCCTCAGGATGAAGGGCAGGATCAAGCGGGGGGCTGCCTTATGGCAGGGGCCCTGCCCCAGGGGACCCCCAGTGACAAGGGTGCGCGGTTACGTACTGATGGGTCACCCACCGATGAGGATCATGGGCCGGTTCTTCATCTGGGAGATACTGAACATGCCTGGGGTGAGGGAAGGGTGGGGAGAGGAGAGTCGGGACGGGGGAGAAAGAGGGCAGGGAAGAGAATTCACTAAACGCACGATGGACACAGTGGTGTGAGAGCCGCGGGACATGCGCTTACCTACATGCACCCCAGCAAACCCCCCGCAGGACCCTGCGAGGCCGCCCATGACAGAGCCCAGAGCGCACGCGGGTGCCAGGACCCCACCTCGGTGGAAGACAATGTGTGGGGTGACTGAGGCAATGACACCCCTCTTTGCCCCCCACCTGATGAGATCGGCCCCAGAGCCTCTGGGCTCCCCTGCCTCGCACGGGCTCCGCTCTGCCAAGAAGCATCACTGTGCCCCCAGGTCAAGAGGTCCAAGAGGACCAGAGCACAGACCACACGGGGTCCCCAGGCTCCCGCCAGGCGGCCCCTCATCCTCCTGCCCCCAAGCTACGGACCCCCCTCCTGCTGCCGACAGCCCACTCGCCACCCAGGCCGGCCTCCCTGCACCCTACCTGCGTGCTGCCGCTTCTTCCTGCCCACTGCAGCCCCGATGACCCTCAGCAGCTCCTCCTCGGAGGCCCCTGCCCGCAGGTGATCCCGTAGAGACACCTCTGAGTTCCCGAAGAGGCAGACCTGGAGAGGGTCACATGGTGGGTGAGGCCAACACACCCTCTGGATCCTGAGCCCTGGCCCTCACTCTTAGAGGAGTACCCCGCCCTAGGCTGAGCAGGAGGGCCTCCCACGGCTAGTCAGACTCAAAGCAAGATTTCCTGCAGTGAGAGGCCGAAGGTGCTAGATGGAGTAGTCAAGAGGGGCTGCAAGGGCAGGAAGGCAAAACCAGACAAGGCCTGTGTCTGACTTCCAGTCACGCTTCTTTCAGTGCACAGAGTGTGCTTTAAAAAATTAATTAATTGCTAGCAGAGACAGCGCATCAAAATCTAGATTCGTACCTTCTCCTGAGACATTCCATGGAATGGCCTCTTGGCTACAGAAGAACAGATCCCAGAGAATGGGAGCCGCGTCCAAACGGTCTCCTGGGAGACCGGCACACACAGACCATTTCCCCTCCATCCTCTCCCTGTCCCTTCCCTCCTGGACCCTGCGCGCCTGCCCCGACTCTGTCTGTGGTCCCTGACCGGCGGATGATCAGCAGAGGGCTGGTGGAGACGGCATCCTGGGGTCAAACTTGATTCAACGCTCCGCTGCTTGTGGGCTCAGGGTTGACAGGGCAGTCCCACAAAGCGAGATACCTACTGCTTCCCACGAAGCCATATAAAACCCCTACTAAGTGCCAGCTCTGTACATGGCGCTCTGGACACAGGCAGTGAAGCATCTTTGACAAACTGAGATGGTCGGAGAGGATGTGAACGAGAGCTAAGCGGAAGGCACAGCCACTCCCCATGTGGGCTGGTGCCCTTCCTCACTCCCTAGCAGCCCCGAAGCTCCACTCTCTGCCCTTCTCTGCAGCTGGGTGGGCGGGCTCCAGCTGCCTTCTGCCTGGGGACTTGGCGGTTGGGAGGTCAGAAGAAGAGAGGAGGGAGAGGCCGGGCACTTCGGCAGTGAAGCGGCCCCAGCCAGGCAGCCACTATGCCAGGCTCCGGCTCTCCCAGGGCCCCAGGGACGTCATCTCCTCCTGGGCGCCCTTCCTCCCAGGGGTGGGACAGCAGTTTGCTGCGGCTCATCCAGTGCCTCAACACCCCTTAACAGGCCCCCTGAACCCTGCACTATAAACAGCCTATTTCTCACATTCTGCTCAGAATCCTGGCTCCACTTCCTGGGGCCGGGGTGGGGGCAGGAGGCTGACTGACACAGCCATCATCTCTCATCTACAGCCCCGTCAGTCCTATGCCTCCAGCCCAGATGAGCCTTTGGTTTTCTTTTCAGCTGAGCCACGCCACGTAATATGTCTGAGTTTACGGGTCTGTCTGTACTTCTCTTCCACCCCCAATCCAGTTTCCCAACCAGGACTGAACGCTCAACCCTGAAGTAAAAGTGTGGCGTCCTAACCACTGGACTGCCAGGGAATCCAGCCCCTGGCTTTATGACAGTCTGATGCATAGCTCCGCTCTGATGCCCAANCTGTACTTCTCTTCCACCCCCAATCCAGTTTCCCAACCAGGACTGAACGCTCAACCCTGAAGTAAAAGTGTGGCGTCCTAACCACTGGACTGCCAGGGAATCCAGCCCCTGGCTTTATGACAGTCTGCTGCATAGCTCCACTCTGATGCCCAACTTGATGGTCTAAGCCTGCCCATCAGCACCCAGAGGTCACCAGACACCTGGGCGCCCCTCTCTCCACCCGCATCTCCAAGTTCTTTCTCTCTTCCTTCCCACTTTCACCTAAACTCTTAACATGTTTGGAACATCACTAAATGGCATCTAACTGTCTATTTCCAAACTCAAGCTGTGAGTGATTCTTTCTAAAATACGAATGGGGCATCCGAACTCTACCTTGTAAAAAAAACTCTGCATAGCACCCTACTGTCAACAGGACTCGCTCTGCACCTTTGAAGGGGGCGCTCAGGTCCTCCACGTGGTCTCCCCAGAGCTGACTGAAATCTGCCCTGGCCCAAATTAGGGTGAGCCTCAGATACGCCTCCTCCCCCGCACCTGGAGGGAGGCCTGTCCAGCGCTCATCTGACAAAGAATCACATGCTACCACCCTTAGCTCCTTGGTTTAAGAAGGAGCCTTTGTGCCCATAGGAAATGGGCCTGTCTGTCCCTTCTTTCCACCCCCTATGCCCAGCGCTGAAAGCATAGCACAGCATGTGCTGATTAGATATGAGGAATGGATGTGGTTTCAGGGACAAGCCCCCGGCCTGGTGGGAAGGGCAACTGGGGTGGGGCTGGGAGCAAAAGGCACATTGATCCCTGCCTGGGCCCCTACCTTCCACAGCACTGAGTCCTGGAGATGGGCTCCCGATCAAGCAGAAGCTACTTCAGGGACCCAAGCAGTGACGGAACCAGGGAGACAGTTCCATGGGAGCCACAAGTTCACCCCCATGTGCTGCTCCCATCATCCCCCCAAACCTGACACCACTCCACCATCACTCCCGTGTACCCCATGAGCCGCGCCTCCAATTAGGGGGCGCGGCTGGGAAGACACACACAGAGCGCAAAGGGGCAGGGGTCCCGTGGGGGAATAGACACTCACCTTCAGGTTCCCGTCAGCTGTGATTCGCAACCGGTTGCAGGTCCCACAGAAATGCTCAGACATAGACGTAATGAAGCTGACCTGGCCTCGGAAACCGGGGATTTTAAAGGCCTGTGGGCGGGCATGGAGGAGGAGATGGGGGTGGGCCAGCTCTCCCTCAGTGACATCAGACCGACACCACTCCCTCTCCGTGGGAGCCCTGCAGAAAGCGGCCTGCAAGGCCCTCAGACAACAGAACCCCTGAGCTCTCTGCCCGCACCTGGCCCGCCCAAGATGAAGGCTCCTTAGGTTTCAGGGGCTTGGGGGCAGCACGGGGCCAGAGACCGCCACGTGGAAGGGCCAGACAAGCTCCCCTCCACCACTTACTCCAGTGTGCCCCACGACAAGCTCCTTAACCCATGTCAGGCCTTCCTTTCTGTCAGTGAAGCAGGGAGTCTGCTATGATGGCCCTGAATCGCTTCCCACTCAAAGAGCACTGTCCTGTATCACTGACTCCGACCCCAGCACGGCCCCTGCCAGCTCTCCCGTCCGAGGGTCCTAGGGTGGTGGCATGACCCTCCTCCCAGCCCCAGCCCCAGCCCCTCCGTCTGCCCCCAACCTTGGCTGTGCTGGATTCCTCCTCGGGCAGCTTCTCCAGCTCCGGCCACCGCTGCCGGAGAGTGTCCAGCATCTCCTTATAGCTGACCATCTTCTTAAAGTTCCACCTGTTGCCTGTGTTGGAGGTGGGAGCCACCGAGTTGCATGCGATGGGGATGCCAGGGCTTCAAGTTCACCCTCCCACAGCCCAGGAACCAGTTCTCTGCCTCTGGGCCGGGAGGGCATGAGGCTCAGCCTGAAATGGGGGGATGGAACCACACCTACGCTCTCCATGAGAAGCCTCCGATCCCTACCACGGGCCTGGTGCCTGCCAGACCCCTCCCCACCATCCGTGGAGAAATTTCTACACGCACAGGGGGTCTGAGGTCAGCAGCATCCACAGGGGCGGCCAGACCTTGTCTGCCCACTCAACCCTTCCTGGGGTCCTCGGCAGCCCCCCGCTGTGCTCTCAGCAAGGCCCTGGCCAGGCTCCGCGGACAGGCCTGGCCTCCTCTTCCCCCACCCACCCTGCCCTGTGGCACTGACCGTCAAAGGGCATGTACTCGATGAAGCGCACGTCCAGGGGGAGGCCCTCGGTCAAGGCCACGAAGTCCAGGAGTTCGTCCTCATTCAGGCCTCGCATCACCACGCAGTTCACCTTGTCGGGGGACGAGGGAACTGTGCAGGTTAGCCCTGCGGTGTTCTTTCTCTGGGGCGGAGGGCTGGTTCTGGCATCTCCCTAGGCTCTCCACCCAGGGTCCCGATCCTTGCAGCTCTCCCCAGTTCTCCATGGGGTGGAAGATCCCATGGAGTCACTGGTTTTCTCCCCTCTCTTGTGGGGAGCAGGGGCAAGGCTAGAGGGAGTGGGCCAAAGGTAGTGGGGGCTACCCTGCAGCTGCTCCAGCCAGGGATGGAGGCTGTCTCGGAGGAGGCAGGAAGTCCTCACCTTCACGGGGCTGTAGCCCAGCTCGATGGCCTTGTGGATGCCCTCCATGACCTTGTGGAAGCCTGTGGGCAGGGAGAGAAGCAAGAGTCCAGGCACCGCCTCCCTCTTCCCCCGATCTCATACCCACAGTGACGTGCCAGAGCCATCAAGAGCCTCAGAGACCACAGGGTCCAGGCACCAAAGGGTAAATATTTTAGGCTCTGTAGGCCAAGAGGCAAAATTGAGGGTATTATGTAGACATGTATCATAAAGGCTTCATTAACTAAATTCAGAATATGATCATAATTGAGTATAACTTATAACACAGCTCTGCACAAAGAATGGAAAAGTGAAGTTCTTTTTGCAGGGACAATATTTCGCTTAATGGGATTCATGGCGAATGTTCCTTATCATTAAATTCATGGCAAATGCTATCAGCAAAGTCCACTCCTGGCTCGCAGGCTGTAAAAAGCCGGGCACAGGGGCTGGACCTGGCTGGTGGGCTGTAGTGTGGGGACCCTGATCTAGGTGAACCCACTGATGGTCAAGAGGTAGAAACTGAGGTCCAGAGAGACAGGCAGTGCCCACCGGGGCTGGGGGTGGGAGGGGGGGGCTCGCACTCATCCTTCAGAATGCAGGCTCCCCAACTCCCTCACAGTGCTTCCTCCTCCCCAGTACATCCACTCACCCACTCTTCACGTTCTCCTCAAGCACCTAGTAGACCCAGACGCTGGGCCGGGCTGGTGAGCACGTCCCGTGCACGTGAGTCTCACCCATCTCTGTGGTTAATGCAGTGAATGCAGTCCCAGACTGCCTTCTCCTCCTGCCCCAGCTCACTCATGCATCCAAACATCTAGGTGCCTACAGACCTGCCCCTGCCCCCAGCTGGCCTCCATGGCTTCCCCACAGCATTTCTGGAGGAAGACGGCAGCGCTCAGTCGCTCAGTTGTGTCTGACTCTTTTGCGACCCCATGGACTATAGTCCGCTAGGCGGCCCTGTCCATGGGATTCTCCAGGCAAGAATACCGGAGTGAGTTGCCATGCCCTCCCCAAGATGGCAGGAAGAGACGGCAAAGGAAAGACTGGGCAGTATTTACACAATGTGTGGTTAGAAAGCTCTCTCTTCTCTAAAGTACTCTCCCTCCAAAAGGAGGCAGGGGACACAGAGGTGCAAGTGGGAGGGCAGATCTGACATTAGGATCTACTGTCTCCAGTCTTCATTCTAGGAAAGGAGGCAGGGGGTGTGCGGATGTGTATGTTTGCGGGTGGGCGATAGCGGGTTGCCTGGGTGTGAATAAAGCTCCCAATTACACCTTCCACCTCCCCACCTCAGAGCTCCTGCAGGTTCAACTGATGCTCCACGTCAAATGCCCCACCTCTCAAGGCCCAGCAGGAATGCCTCCTCCTTGAAGCCCTCCCAGTGTGCCTCTGGTAGGAAAGACAGCCCTAGAGAGAGAGTTCTCTTGTCCCCTCTGAAGGCCGGAACTGACACCACACAGCCAGCAAAGGTGGTCCCCTGGCGTCACACTCTCAGCCCTTCGTAGTCTATAAGGCAGAGCAGTGTCCTGTGTCTGTCCTTCCACTGTGCCCAGAGCGGCCCTTCTCAGGAAGCAGACTTCCCCAGGCTTCCTCAGCACACTGCTGCGTATAAACAGGAAGTCACATGCTGGGGGTGGGGTAGGGGGAGGAGGNGAAAAGACTCTGATGCTGGGAAGGATTGGGGGCAGGAGGAGAATGGGATGACCGAGGATGAGATGGCTGGATGGCATCACGGACTTGATGGATGTGAGTCTGAGTGAACTCCAGGAGATGGTGATGGACAGGGAGGCTTGGCGTGCTGCGATTCATGGGGTCACAAAGACTCGGACATGACTGAGCAACTGAACTGAACTGAACTGAGGAATTATTCAATAGATGGAACTAGAAAAAGTGACTATTCACATGAAAAAGAATGAAACTGGATTCCCCGAAGTTACCCCCGGATTAACTAAGGACTTAAATGCAAAAACAAATTCGAATATTTTAGTAAAATCATAGGCATTATTTTGACCTTGAGTGATGCGTTTCATTAAGTAGAAAAAGCACTAACCATAACAGACAGAACTAATACATTCAAGAACTACTGCCGATCAAAAAAATTGTTACACAAAGCATGGCTTGTTTTTTCAAACTGGGAGAAGATATTTGCAACATATCTCAAGAACTTGGACATAACAATATGAAAAACCAAACAGAAAAATGAGCACATGACCTGATCTGGTATGACACAAGAAAATAAATAAATATATAGATAGCTAATAAATGCGTGACAAGACGCCTGACCTCATTCTAAACATTAGGGAAGTACAAAGCAAGACCACAATAAAATGGCATTTTATACATAGCCCACTGGAAAAAGTCCAGAATGATAATACTGAATGTTGGGAAGGATCCAAAAGATACTTAGGTCCTTCTAGGGAGAGTGTAAAGTTGTACAACCACTGTAAGACAATGCCAAATTGTCTGCCAAGGTTAAACATTCACATATTCCATACACTGGCAATTCCTGTCCTAGAGAAAGTGTACACCAAGGTGCAGTTACACCTTGAATGAGCATGCAAGTGTTTAAAGCAGCACTGTTTATGACATCAAGAAACTGGAAAGAACCCAAACGTTCACTAACAGGAAGTGTGGTATATTCACATAATGGAACAGGAGAAGAAGAGAAAAGGAGATCATAGTGAAGGAAACCAACCGCAACTCAGGGTGATATCTGTGAATTTCAGTTGCGTCAAAAGAGTAATTCCTGAAGGACCGCACAGAGCACGATACTTAAAAATTCAGGAACAACATCTCATTCCTAAAAAGCAGAGTGATAAGGCATTTAAAAATGTTTTCTTAGAGGAAGGAGAAATACAAGGTAGTGAAGTCCACAGAGGTGGTCAAAGGTTTTTTCCAAGGTTCTGATTCTTAAAAAAAAAAAAAAAAAAAAAATTGATGAGGTAGCGGGTTTCCTTAGGAATTCATAGCATCATCAAAATATGTAAATACACTTGTATAAAGTGAAAAAGGCCATGCATGGATCAATAATAAGATTATTTAATGAACCTAGGATTAGGATTTACTCTAAAATTCTATGTAACTAGAGTCCATCAAAAATAAATTTAAAAAACTTCACCCCGTTTCAAAAATCTTTCATGCCTCTTCATTGCATCAGGCATCTGACTAGGGGCTCTAAGCTTTGAGACTTGGATGCTCCACATTCAATGGAAGCACAGAACAGAGGATGGAAGAACAAAACCAAAAAGGGAAAGCCTGCAGGACTGAGCGATTCTCCAACTAAGCTGTCATCTGACGGCGCCAAGTCCATCTTGAAGTCAGAAGCCCAAACAAGTGCCCTGCAAACGCTGCCAACACTATCGTAGGACGTGTGTCAACTGTGGCATTGACTCCAGGCCGCTGCACTAAGGCAAGGATCACGATAAAGCAAGTCACACTGAGCCTCCTGGTCTTCCATTGCATGTAAAAGCTATGTTGGACTTCCCTGATGGTCCAGTGATGAAGAAGCCATCTGCCAATGCTGGGGACATGGGTTCTATCCCTGGTCTGAAAAGATCCCACGTGCCACGGAGCAGCTAAGCCTGTGCACCACAGCTATTGAGTCCAAGCACCCACAGTCCACGCTCTGCAATGAGAAACCCGTGCACTGCAAAACCAGGAGCAGCCCCCACTGGCCACAACTAGAGAAAGCCTGTTCGGAGCAACGAAGACCCAGTGTGGTTAAAAAAAATATATTATGTTCACACTATCCTGTAGTTTGTTAAGTGTACAATAGCATTAGTCTAAGCAAATGTACATACTTGAATTAAAAAATACTTTACTGCTAAAAATTACTACTATTAAGCCTTCAGGGAGTTGCAGTAGTAACATCTAAAATAACCAATCACATGGGATTTCCCTGGAAGTCCAGTGGCTAAGACTTCAAGCTCCCAAGGCAGGGAGGGGGTCAAGGTTCAATACCTGGTCAGGGAACTAAGATCTCACATGCGGTAATGAAGACTGAAGATCCCGAATGCCACAACTAAGACCTGGCACAGCCAAATAAATAAATATTTTTAAAAAATAACTGATCACAGATCACCATAACAAATGTTACAATGACAACATAGTTGGAAATGTGAGAATAAAATATGACACAGTGAGCGAATGCTGTTGGAAAAATGTCACCAATAGTCTTGTTCAATGCAGCGTTGCCACAAACCTTCCATTTGTNTAACTGATCACAGATCACCATAACAAATGTTACAATGACAAAAGAGTTGGAAATGTGAGAATAAAATATGACACAGTGAGCGAATGCTGTTGGAAAAATGTCACCAATAGTCTTGTTCAATGCAGCGTTGCCACAAACCTTCCATTTGTAGAAAAACATAGTATCTGTGAAGTACAGTAAAGCGAGCGTCATCAAGTAAGGCGTGCCTACTTGATGCTTCCTTTTTTTTGAAAATCACAAACCGTCACCATCCAACGTGGCAGCTGCTAACCACACGTGGGCATTTAAATCAGTGAAACTGTAATAAAGTTACAAATTCAGTTTCTCGGTCACAGTAGCAGCATCTGAAGCCCAAGGCTGCCTACTGTATCAGACAACACATAGAACGTTTTCATCATCCTGGGAAATTCTACGGGACGGCACTGCCCTAAACCCATGACAAGAAGGGAGGAACTTGCTCATACACTAACCAGGAGGAGCAGTGCAGGATCAGCTCAGGATTGTTGGAGGGGCTCCCAAGCTGAGCTGTCTTCTCAGGGGGAGTTCTGCAGCACCCGTCCCAGAGTTGACCACTTCAAGCAGGCACCCAGAGAGACCAAGACGGCTGACTTAGTGAAACCCACAACCCCTTTACTCTGCCCCCTGGACGGAGTCCCTAAAAACTCTCATCTGGAGGGTGGGGGACAAGTGCTTGTGAACATCTCAGCTCTGCCTACTGCCCTCTCCTCTCCCCTCCCCTCCCTCTAGCCCTTCTTCCTCACTAGCCCCACTTACCCTGCCCCACAGGGCAGTTTTACTCTGAATAAGTACCTCTGCCAATCAAAGGTTCTGGGCTGGGATATGTCAAAGTGGCAGCAAACAGCAGCACAGGAATTCAAGGCCCTATGACCACCATTGTCTCAGAACACTGCTGGAAGGTTGGGGGAGACCTGGGGGGTGATACAGTCCCCCCTGCCCCGCCCCAATACACACCATTGAAGAAGGAGATCAATCATTCAAAGTAGGTCACTGTAGCCGGTTCCTTGTCCAAATCACCATCTATGTGGTGATCAACCCTCGACTATTCCCACACTACCAAGCCGGGACCAATAACCCAGGGCCATCGGAGCAGGAGAGCGCATGAAGCAACTGCTGCCTAGATCATGACACTGAGCCCAGGGAGGGGCAGGAATCTGTCCAAGTTCCCTCGGTGAGGGGGTGGAAGAGCCCAGAGCGGGAACACAGCTGGCCACCTCTCCCGGCTCCCTGGCCTCCTCCTATGCAAGGAGAGTCTGTGTCCCCCTGACTGCGCTCAGCCAGCCCTCTCTAACCAGCGGTGATCCCCACCCCCTGGCTCACCCACAGGCCCTGGACAGACAGCAGAGGCAGTGCCCTAAGGGCAGCCAGCCAGGTCTGGCCCCTTCCTGGAACATGGTCTGCCCGTCAGGCCATGAGGAACGGCCTGGAACAGGGCCGGTCAAGTCAACTCCCCTTGGCTAGCGTGTGCAGCCCAGGAAGGATGCCAGGATTCCAGGTCAAGTGACCAGTGGGGGTTGCAGGGAGCTGGCCACAGGGCAGGAGGGAGGAAAGAGCTGGCAGGGGTCCCTGGGCCCCTTCTCAGAGCCCCCACAGCAGCTGAACTCCGTGTTAGATGGCAGTCTTCAGGAACTACTCCCGCCCGTGGGCTGGGATCCTCGAAGGTGGGGCCTGCGATCATCCCTTTGACCCCAACACAGTGCTAGGCACGCAAGCAAGCACTCTAGAAAACATGCATTGAAGCAGCAAATGAGGCGGACATCTGAGGGATGGGGGGGTCCAACCCTGAGCAGCAGAGGCAAGGGCCTCAGCAATCAAGAAAATGAAACCTTATATTCCTCTGACTTCAACTTCTATAATCGCACACTCACAGTCCCTGCCTGACCTCAAGGCTTAGAACCAGCATATGGCAAGGGCCACCCCACATACAGCACTTGCCACTTGCTGGACATTTTCTTCTTACTTCTTCCCCAGGTGCNTTATATTCCTCTGACTTCAACTTCTATAACCGCACACTCACAGTCCCTGCCTGACCTCAAGGCTTAGAACCAGCATATGGCAAGGGCCACCCCACATACAGCACTTGCCACTTGCTGGACATTTTCTTCTTACTTCTTCCCCAGGTGCAGCCTATAAGGTAGGTTACCCTCTTCATTTGAAGGCTTAGGATGGACTTTAAAAGTTGCCCGAGATATACTACTGTAACAGTAGTATACAGGTGCAGCTGAGATCCCCACAAGGGCATATCATACTTCAGAGATTGCATTTTAAACCACTTTCATTCATCCAGCAGACACCGGTGAGCACCAGCCATGTGCCAGGCACTTCCCTAGGTGCTCGAAACACAGCTATGAACAGAATCCGCCCAGATCCCTGGGAGCTTTCATGCTAGTTAATGAGAAGACAAAAACCAACCACACAACAGAATGTGGTAGAGTAGGGTCGCCACGCCTTTTCTGTCAGAAAAACCAAAGAGGANCCCTCACCCGTCTACCACCCCCTCCCTCCCCTCTGACACCCGCACACACTGCCTCTCCATCCATACGTGGGCTTCGCGGCTCTGGGGGTCTTGAAGTCTCCCCTCATTCACAGGATGAGAGACAGGTCTAGAAGGAAGGACCTGCCCCTCCAAGCCCCATACTCAGCCCCGGGGGAGCAGGGCCTCTGCTGGGGTACAGCTGCCTGGGCATCAGGACAGGGCAAAGGGCACTAGACCCCACCCAGCCCCCACCTCCTCCCTGTCATACCTCCCTCAAAGGATGCCCAGCCAGGAACAGCCATCCCTAGCATCTTTTGGGCTGGTCACCGGGAAGGCCTGTGCCTCTCGGCACCCAAGAAACACGTCCAGAAACAAGGAGGGAGGAACAGGCAGCTACGAGGGCCAGTGGCCTGGAACATGGACCCACTTCTCCAACCCAGGCTTCCCCTTCCTTACCTTGAAAGTGAAAGTCACTCGGTTGTGTCTGACTCTTTGTGACCCCATGGACTATACAGTCCAAGGAATTCTCCAGGCCAGAATACTGGAGTGGCTAGCCTTTCCCTTCTCCAGGGGATCTTCCCAACCTAGGGATCAAACCCAGGTCCCCCTTATTGCAGGAGGATTCTTTACCAGCTGAGCCCCAAGGGAAGCCCTCCTTACCTTGAGCTCAAAGCAATTACTCCCTGTGGCAGATGGGGTCACACAAGCTGCCTCCCCACTGCCCGGGGGGACCCAATAGACTACACCCCCAGGAGCAGCTGGGTAGCCAGCCAGGGTGGGCACACCTACAACGAGGGCTCCCCTCCTGTAGAAGACCCTGGGGTAAGGACAGTACAACCAGGGGGACCCACAGAGGGAATGAGGACACCAGTCCCCAAGAAGGGAGGATGGAGGTGCCAGGATGGCCACCACGCTAACCCTGTGCCCAGATTACGTCAGTCCTTATCCTTCACCCACCCACTGCCAGAAGGAAGGATTAAGGACCCACACTATAGGGTACAATGGGGAGGGGATTGCTGGAGGCTTCTCACAAGGTGCAAGCGCATCCTGGGGGAGGGAAAGGAGGAAGTCAGCCTCCGTCCCCTTCCCAAGTCTGAGATCATCTGCTCTCTCTCCCCCACTCCCTCTAGAGCAGGAGTCCCTGAAGTCCAGGCTGTGCACCAGTACCTCCAATAAGATCAGTGGCAGCATTAAATTAGAAATAAAGTGCACAGGAAATGTAATGCACTTGAATCATCCCGAAACCATCCCCCCGCCCCCAGCCCTAGTCTGTGGGAAATTGTCTTCCATGAAATTGGTCCCTGGTGGCAAAAAGGTTAGGGATCCCTGCTTTAGAGCACAACCCTAGGTCATGACCAATGTTGATGATAACTGCCCCACAGAAATAATATCTGCAAGGCATCTTGAGGTTTCCAAAGACCGTTCTCTGCTCCGTCCCCACACGTGAAAGGATTATTATAACCAATGCTTGGATGGGGCCCATGAACATCCCTGGTGGCACCAGGACTCAAATCCAGGTCTTCTAAGTTCTGCAGTCTTTCCCCTAGTTGCATAGGGTGTGTCCAAGAAGGTACACAGGATGGAATACAGGGAAGGGAGAAGTCATTTCTCTAGTCTTTAGAACAAAGAAATCATGATCGTGGTGGTCATCTGTGAGGTCTACGGATAGAGCTCTGGACTGGGGGCAAGAACCCCTGGTTTCCGGGCTCTGTGTACCCTGACAGACTGACAAAGTTCTCTGACTCCTCTTGGTCTGCTCTCCCAGCTATAAAACAAGAACAGTTACAGACTAAAAGTGTCCTGCTGTAAAAGAGGGGGTTAGCCAGGATGCTGGCAGAGGAACACCCCAGATTATCACCATCTTATAACCTAATAAAGCAGGCTTCTGGAATGGATAAAGAAGATGTGGTACTTATACCCAGTAGAAGATGATTCAGCCATTAAAAAAAGAACAAATAATGTCATTTATAGCAACACGGATAGACCTAGAGACTGTCACACTGAGTGAAGTCAGACAGAGAAGGACAAATACCGTATCAATTACATGTGGAATCTTAAAAAAAAAAAAAAAAATGGTACAAAGGGACTTACAAAATAGGGGAAAAAAAAATTACGGATGTAGAAAACAATCTTATGGTTGCCAAGGGAGAAAGCGATAAATCAGAAGACTTATAAAGGGGGACTGAAATACACACACTTGTGTGCTGAGTGCTCAGTGGCTGTCATGTCTGACTCTCTTCGACTCCACGGCCTGTAGCTTGCCAGGCTCCTCTCTCTGTCCATGCAGTTTCCAGGCAAGAATGCACAATCGAGCTGCCATTTCCTTCCTCTGGGGATCTTCGTGATCCAGGGATCCAACTCGCATCTTCGGCGTCAGCAGGTGGCTTCTTTTAGCACTGAGCCACCAGGGAAGCCTGTGCACGCGCTGCTAATAAAGCCCTACTGTATAGCATAGGAACTCCACTCAGTACTCCATCATGGCCTATATGGGAGAAGAATCTAAAAAAGAGTGGATATACATAAAAGTGATTCACTTTTTTGTACAGCAGCAATGTGCTTTACAGCACATTGTTAATCAACTATATTCCAATAAAAAAATTTTTTTTAATGTTTAAAAAAGAAAGAAAGCAGTTCTCTGGGTCTCCCAGGAAAGAGAAACATTTACTTCAGGGACCTCTCCAGCCCTGGCTGCATGTTAGAACCATCTGGGGAGTTGAAGAAAAACATTCCCATGGAGACCAGTTGAATTCAGATCTCCAGGTGCTTGAGTTTTTCATCTCTCTGGGTGATTCTAATGTACAGCCAAGGTCAAGGGCCATTGACTGACTCAAGAGGCAGAAGGCGTGAGAGAGAGAGAGAGCAGGGAGTGCTTCAGGCTTTTCCTGTGTCCATAAAACTGACCTCGCTCTGCTCACTCCAGGACCGGTTTCCCAATCATCTAAGAAACTCTGCTCATGGTCCAGGGACCAGAAAGTAGCCGTCACTTCCCTGAACTATTGTCCGCAATAATCACAAGAGTGTTCCCTCCTCCCTCCCTACTCACCCCACTGCCTTTCCACCCGTGCCCTCGGGGGTGGGGCAGGGACACACAGCGGAATCAGGAGTCCCATCCCCACTGGCCACCAGGGTCCAGGAGCCCAGACACCCAGGAATCCACAGCTATTCACAACTCAGTAACTGGTTAATCACTCCAGGCTCCCTCCTCCCCTGCCAAGACACCCTCCTCACCCTAATCTGAACATCCTGGGGGAGGGAGGAACCCAAATGAACCCCCAGTGGGAGCCAGTGAGAGGACAGAGGCGCATGACTCAGCAGAAACCGGAGAGGCCATGTGGAATGGAGCAACCCAGCAAGGAATGAGGCCCTCTGCTTTGGCCAACGGTGGGGCAGGCCTGATTTCATTTTTGAAACCAAGAGTGACCTTACCTACATTCATTCAGATCATACAGCCAGTACCTGAGGCAGCCTCCTAAACACACACAAAACACATCTCTCATCTCCCTCCCCCTGCCAGGACTGCAAACGCATCACTTGGATAACACATCTCATCCCTGCCTCCTCTCTCCTCCAACACTGCATGTCCTACTTTCATTCATCCTTTTTTAGTTTTTTTCCCTTTCCTTTAAACCCCCTGGAGGGAAAAAAATATTAGCACAGTCAAAGGAGATTGGAATCCAGGAGGAATTACCGGGCAGATTAGACAGTGAAGCCTCTCGCCCAGGAGAGGCTAGGACATGTAACAAGCAGAACACCCTTGTCTGCGCAGACTCCCCAGGCCCTGCGTGGGGTGGGAAGTCTTCCTGCCTGACTCAGCATTCCCGAGTCATAGCAGGTATCGAACCACTTGTGTCAATGGACAGATAGGTAGGTCCCCAATCCAGAGAGAAAGGCAGTGTGTGTGAAACCCAGTTACACTAGGGTAACCATTCATTTCTAGGCTGGTCTCTACTGTCAAAATGCTTTAGCCCCACAGAGGGCCAAGAGGGAAAGGGCCACTATATACATACAGCTAATTCACTCTGTTGTACAACACTGTAAAGCAACAATGTGTGTGTCAGTTGCTCGGTTGTGTCCGAGTCTTTGTGACCCCATGGATTGTAGCCTGCCAGGCTCCTCTGTCTGCGGGATTCTCCAGGCAAGAATACTGGAGTGGGTTGCCATGCCCTTTTCCAAAGTTCAAAAAAAAAAAAAAAAAAGGTTTAGCCTCTTAACAGTGACTCTCAACTTTTGTTACACATGAAAATAACCTGAAGAACTTCTTAGCAGTAGTGATGCCAGAGCCCCAGACCAAAGATTCTGTCTCAGCTGCTCTGAGCTGGGGCCCTGGCTTTGTGTGTAGCATTCCTATTCTCCTCTGCAGCCCAGGTTGAAAACCATTGGCCCACTCACACCAGAATTTGGTGCCATGTTAACCCGGGTGATTGCGGTTCTGAGCACTGGCTCTGGAGGCAGGTAAACCTGAACAACAGGCCCTGTTGCCTACTACCCTTTCAGCTTTAGCATCCTCGTCCATAAAGTATGGACGATAATACCACCTAAGTCAACTGGAGGAGCTCCTGGCACACAGTAGGGGTTCAGGAAGAGACTGCTCCCACTCACTTAATCTAACTCCTACTCAGAAATATCCAGTCATCATATATCCATGGAGGGGCACTAGCTGTACATACGATGACTGGATTTCCCACTCATGTCAGCTTCCCTGGTCTTGCAAAGCCCTACTTAATGGCAGGGGGCCCAAGGCTGGGGCTTCCAGACCTGCCCTCACACCACTCAAAGCAGGACAAGCAGGGTCTGAGCCACCCAGGGACCATGGACACCAGTGGGATTAACTGGGCACAAGGCAGCCGACCGTATGCTACTGGTTATATCTCGTTTCCTACCAGTGCAGACTGGGTGAGGCGGGGAAGGGCAGTAGGAAGGAGTCAGTGTAGGGAGGGACCTGCCCTCCAAGTGCCTTCCCTGGTATCCACTAACATCAGGCCTTTGATTTGACTGATAAAGGCCAACCTCCAAATTGCTCTGGAGTGTAGATACCAGAGGAGCTGGGGGACAAACAGACAGGCCAAACCCAAATTGCACTGATCCAATTTACACCCTCTTTGGGATGAGCTATACCCAGCGATGTTCAAAATTCATCTCTATTAAATGAGGGGACCTGGACAAAGTGCCCAGCCCAGGCCTTGACCTCCACTCTCCCTCCAGCCCCACCCTAAGTCTGAGGACTTCACACCTGTAAGGATAGTCATACTTCAGTGAAACGCAGCCTCTGAGGAGCTGGGCAGGTTGGACGTTCAGACAGGCCTCCTGCAGTCTGCTCTCCTCCCGAGGGTGAGTGCCCCAGGCCTGGCCCGGCCACCCTCCTCATGTACGCAGTCCCTCCCTGCAGAAACCTCTCCAACATGTGCTCTTCCTGGCCCCTCGAATAACTAGGTGCCGCTGGCACAGAATCACCCTCTCCCCTGAACCAAGGCAGCATGCCCGGGACCTGAGGCCAGCCCCGTGTCACCCCAACGAAGCCTTCCCAGAGCCTGAGATGGAGCAAAAGGGTGCTTGCAACTGTGGGAAGCCTTGTGTCCTGACTGTGCCAATCAGGCTGGCAGGGAGCTCCGTCTCCCCTACCCACCTCCCTGTGTACCCACTCACCTCCCTGTCCACCTAGAGAACCTCCTCAAGCTGCCAGTGGACCCAGCCCAAGGACCCCTTCTATCAGCCTCGCAGCCAGCTCCCTCCCCACACCTCACATTGCTCTCCCGCCCACAGCCCACACCCTGACAGACAGACAACACCTCCTGGCTCCCCCTTGTCTCTCTCAGCACCTCCCATCCCAAACCATACCTCCAGGGCAACCCAGGGCATGGTGATGTGGGGAAAAGGGGCCCTGCTGGAAGGCAAGGGAGGACAGGGATCCCAGGAGCCCCCACCCTTGTTCCCGCCAACTGGCAAGCTCAGCAGATGAGCAGAACACAGCTGTCTCCAAGACTCGCTCACCTCTGAGAGTTTCCGAAGGACATTTTATGCCCTCCCTCAACTGCATACAGATAGGCTGGCCACCCCCTGGTCTTAAACACAGGAAAAGAGGGGAAGCCACAGGCCCAGGAGCCAGGTCACCCTGGGGGCACAGCGAGTGTGACAGCTTGGGGTGTCCTGCCCAGCGCTCTGTCGCGTGCTACTTCACCAGGTCTGTTTCAAACGGCCCCAAATATCTGCTGACGCCACTGCCTGCAGAGCATTGGGTAAGCACCGTACCCAGAAACACAGGGGAACAACTGTCTGTGGAGGATAACCCTGCTGCGAGACGTCCAGGGTGGGAGGGGACTTATGGGACACAGCATATGACAATGGTGGCAAGGATAAGTATTAAGACAAACGAAATACACGTGCACAGCATGTACATGGGTCAGACATTGCAAGTGTGTGTATATCTATCACATCCACTCCTTTAATCTCTATAACCACCCTAAGGAGTAGACACTGTTCTTCCCATTTCACAGAGGAGAAGACTGAGGCACTGAGCGGTGACGGGACTTGCTGACGTTCACACACCTCGTAAGTGGTAGGGCTGGGATTCAAACTGAGGCATTCTGCTCAAGTCCAGCTCCCTATCTGCTACTGATACCTCCACCCTCACAGCGTAAAGGAAAGGGCAGGAGCAGCCTCCCTCATCCTCCCTGAAGAAAAGAAGTGGGAGCACAGGTGTGAGAGTTTGCGCTCCTGCTTGCTTACTTTACAGCTCAGGGGGGTCCAGGGAAGTTCACTTCCTTGGGCTCCCTCACCTGAAGATACAAACTCTACTCACCTCAGGTGGTTTACTGTGAGGCCTCAGTGAGACCATAAATGAAGCCACTTAGCACAGGCTGAAAAGTACCAAGTAAGTTAGGGGCTCGGGGTTAGGAGGAGAAACTTCCCCTTTTCCTAAATTCTTTAAAGACCTCTCAGCCATCTTGGTTTTCCCATTTTCCCCTCCATGACTTTCAGAGTTCAAGAATTTGGACACACTTCTTCACCTCCCAGTAATGCGAATTGCTTATCTAAGGATCCTGAGGGTGAGGAGGGAGGTCAGAATTGGGGAAAGCAATTTAGCTTGAGACCCTCCTCCTGACTGAGCAACAGCAGGTGCTCAATCTGTTGACAGGCTGAGCCCCTGAACCTGAAGTCCTGTGCCAGGTGGTGGGAAAGGAATGACCAAATGAACCCAGGAAAAAAGGTTTCACCAAATAAAAACAGATGCTTCTCCCAAAATGATACCCTGACAAGATGAGCAAAACAAACTGAAAACTTGTCATGCCAAAAATCCCTCTGAGAGATGCTGTTAAGGATGGGGGGGTGGAGATGGGGGGGCTATCCTAACACTAAAGAGAGAGCAGATTCCCAAACCTGCAAGAGCCCAGGTTCTGGGCTCCACTCTGCTCCAGAATCAGGCTGAACCCTCCTAAGGGAAATGAAGATGGAACACAGCCAGTGAAGGGCAGGTCACACAGCCAGGTGACTACAAAGTGACATTTTTAGTCAGTGCTACAGTATGAAGTAGGTGTCACAAAAACACCTGGTCACACAGATAACCTCCCCGGGGGGTACGGTGAGGAAACTAAGGAAGAAGCTGTTTAAGGGTGTGAGGGCTGAAAGGGGTGCTAATAACACCGCACTGGTGCCAGAGTCCTGCCCGCCTGCTCCCCCATCTCTGGGAGTCACTCAGACCTGGAAGGAGGTTGCCTGCCCGGGTGGGCAGGGAAGCCTTTGAGTAAGACCCCAGGGAGCACCCCCACCCCACCACCCCCAGCTGGGATTCCAGGTGGGACTGGGCGGTCGATCTAGAGAACACCTTTCCACACCTCTCCCGGTGCGCCTAATTAAGCGCCGAGGGGGGTCCCTCCCAGGAGCTGACACCACTTTCAGAAGCAGCTGCCACGGAGAGGCCGGTGCTTGCCTGGCCACTGCCTCCTCCAGGAAAAGTGTGGATGCGGCGCGCTCACCTCCACGACAGGCTCCCCAGGGCATGGCTGCGTCACCGGAGCCCCCGAGCTGCAGCTTCGGACACCGGCTCTCAGGACCCGCCGCACCACCCGGGACACTGGCTGGGCCGCCATTGAAGCCTGCCGGCGTTGCGAGATCCCACAGGGTAGCCGATTCCGGAGAACGCTAGCCAGGGACCCGCCGCCCCGGGTCCTCGGGGCAGGGGCGGGGCGGGGGCGGGGCCCGAGCAGCCAATCGGCGTGGGCGCCGTGCCGCGCGGCTTTCTGGGGGTCGTAGTCCACTCCCGCGGCTCCCTTCCCCTGGCTGGTTGTGTTCTATCTAGGGAGGGCTTGGAAAACGCCAGGTTCAAACTCAGCAAAAGATCCTGAGTCTTTTCTTACTGGCAGCTCTGGACTTTGTGCCAGTCGCATACCACGATCTAAGTGCTTTAGGGCCAGGTGAATGAAATTTAAGGAGGTGCCAAAAAAGTAGATTTTCAAGATAATGTTTTCATGCAATATCTCAAAAGACAGAATGCAATAATAATAATAATTAATAAATAAATAATGAACAAAATATCAACTTTTTACATAAAAAGATCTGAGGGCAAAAGACATGAATGAGTAATAGCTGTAGGCTTTTCCCTCACCATCTTTCTAGCTTTATCAGCCATTTCTCCCCAAAGTATGTCCTGCATTCCCTGACACAGGATTATTGGCCATTTCCTCAACTGTGCTTTCCTACCTATGCACCTCTGCCCATCTCTGCTGATTTAAAGGTCATCCATGCTCAGACACAGAAGAAATTCCATTTCACTAATCTGAACAGTGCCCTAAGCCCAAAACACATACTCAACCAAATGTTCTCTCTTTTCCTGAAACTTTCAGGCTTTTATTTCTTCCTTTGTCATAAATCCTTTAACCTATTATGGTATGTACTATAGTTTTATATATATATATGTAATGCTCCTATACCCAGTGACTGCAGTCTTTTAGAAAGAAGGGATCAATGCTCACGGTCATTTTTGTATCACCTACAGTGCTCAGCACAGTACATTTCCCATAGAGTTTATTGAATAGCTCTTAATCAATTAAACAAAAGGCAATATCTGAGCCTGCACATTTATGACTTCTCTAAGTCCTTTCACGGAGTCTAGGCCCTGGTTGTAGGATGGTCAGCTCCCTCCTTCAGGGTACACTTCTCCAACTGTTAGTGCCCCAAAGGACACTAACAATCTTGGTGTCTGTGTTTAAAAACGTATGTGGCAAGAAGTCATAGAATAAGTGGATATCATCTTTGGAATGCTCCCTACACACCAAACACCATGCTAAGTATCACTTAATACTTACAATAGTCTTATAGTTAATAGAATGTCAGCTTTGCAATTTAGGAAACAGAAGCTTGGAGAGGATAGATAATTTTCCCAGAGTCACATGGTTGATAGCTGGCAAAAGGGATTTAAACCCAAGACAATATGATTCCTAAAGTCAAGATTCAGTATGTATCAGGAATTGGTGAGAAGGGTCCCTTTCTCTCTCTCAAAAACAGAGCATAGTCTTTAAAACTTTCCATGGAATGCGCCCTCAGGAATGAATCTATCTACTGCTGCTGCTGCTGCTGCTGCTAAGTCGCTTCAGTCGTGTCTTGACTCTGTGCGACCCCATAGATGGCAGCCCACCAGGCTTCCCCATCCCTGGGATTCTCCAGGCAAGAACACTGGAGTGGGCTGCCATTTCCTTCTCCAATGCATGAAGGTGAAAAGTGAAAATGAAGTCGCTCAGTTGTGTCCGACTCTTAGAGGACCCATGGACTGTAGCCCATCAGGCTCCTCTGTCCATGGGATTTTCCAGGCAAGAGTACTGGAGTGGGGTGCCATTGCCTTCTCCAATATATGTACTAAGAATCCTTATACTCAAATAGGCCTATCCATTATATCACTATGGAACTTCAAGAACCAAACACTGAACAACATCCTAGGAAACTCACCTTTAGTTTGAAGCTAAAATCACCCTAGCTTTTCTGAAAGTCTCACTGCATTTGTACAAATCAATTATTGTCAGTTATCTTTTCCTCTCCACTAGTCTATCACTTTTTTGAGACCAGGAACTGTATCTTTATTTCCTAATACACACTTGAAAGTATGTTTCAGTCAAAGTTCAGACAATATATGCAGGGGTTGAAGGTATGTTTGGGTATATTTGAAACAGTGGGACAGGCCTGACGGAAATCTATTTGAAAAGGGCCTGAGAACCCATGGAGGACTGTTCAAGCTCTGTCCACAGCTAAGTTTGATACCTGTCTTACCTCCTCTCAACTCCCCCCCAACCCCTGCTGCCCGCCAAAAAGGACCCAGGACAAAACTTTTGAAAGCAACCACGATGTCCTTCAGTGGGTAAATGGGTTAATAAGCTGTGGTACACCTAGACAATGCAATATTATTTCAGTGCTAAAAAGAAATGAGCTAATGATCCATGAAAAGATATGGAAGAACCTTAAATGCATGCTACTGAGTGAAAGAAAACAATCTGAAAAGGCTACATATGACTGTATGTTTCCAACTATAGAACATTCTGGAAAAGACAGAACCATGAAGAGAGTAAAAAGATCAGTAGTTGCCAGGGTTTAGTGGGGAAGGGTCAATAGTTGGAGCACAGAGGATTTTTAGGACAGTGAAAGTATTCCCTATAATACCGCAATGATGGTACAGATCATTATTCATCTGTCCAAAAGCACAAGATGTATCAATACAACACTATGAATTAACCAAATTGTAAATGATGAACTTTGGCTAGCTATGTTGTGTCAGCATAGGTTCATCAGTTGTAACATGTCCCCTGGTGGGGGATGTTGACAGTGGACAAGCCTGTGCATGTGTGGAGGCAGTGGGTATGTGGAAAATCTCTGTACCTTTTTCTTAATATTTCTGTGAACCTAAAACTTCTCTAAAAAACAAAGTCTTTATTCAACAAAAACCCACAGTTGGTTTTCTGGCTGTATGCCCATTGCTGCTCTCTCTCTCGTAATAGAAGCCTCAAGTATGCAGCCCTCCATACTCATTCAAATGCCTCTTCATTCCATCGGTAGCTGTGGACTCTGCAAATTTAGGCATTTTAATTAAGCAATGAAATTTGTTTAAGTTTTGAAAAATATTATTTCAACAATTCATTTAATGTCTCTGTTGTTTGGACCTTATTCACGCTGCTCTCCATTTGCCTCTCCAGATTCTCCGTGACCTTCCCCACCCTGCTCTGAGGACTAGAATGTTGGTGTCTATCAGCTGTTTGATGGCATCACCCAGGCACCCTTGTCTCTGGTTTCCTGCCTAGCAGGAGGCAGAAGCAGGAGACTGGAGATGAGAAAGAGAGCGAAGTCAGAGGGTTTATTCCTCCTGCCTGTTTTGCTGTGGTCTGGCATTGACTGTCCTTCTCTACAACTGTAATTAAATGGCCCTTCCATCATGAGTCCAGTAACACCAGGTGCAACAACACCGTTTCTAGCCGTTGTCCCTTCAAGCTGGGGCGGGGTTGGCTTTCCTCTGTTGATGGTCACAGATGCCTCAACATCCCTGTTAGCCACTTGAACTCTGCCCACACCTCAAAAATGATCCCTTTGAAAAGCCCGCCTAAATGTACTGTCTGTTTCTTGCTAGTTCCAAGACTGATACAGGATTCAAGGATTTTCCCTCCCACAGTAGCCTAGATTCACCCTGTTGATAGTGGTAATTACAACAGAGCAACAGTTTATCTACTTGCCTCTGCAATATAAGCTCTTTGACGGCTGCTGCCAAACTTAAGTCATGTGTAATCACAACACCTAGCATGGTGTTTAATGCACAGGAATCTTGCGATAAATGTGCATTAAATAGTACAGTCTATGCCTTTGACTTGCCTTTCCAGTGAAGTGGCTGTATTAGTGAGGGTGGACTAGATTGTGCTGTTATAACAACCAATCCCAACATCTCAGTGGCTACATGTCCAGTATGGGTTAGCTGAAAATTGTTTCCCATCAGTGCTGGGCTGACTCTGAGCCCCAGGTTGGTGGGGAAGCTGATATAAATACAGAATGTGTGGAGAGAGAAGCAGTGTGCAGAGAAGCAAACCAGCTCTTAGAGCCTCTTCCCGGAAAGGCCACACATCATTCCGCTTCAAGGAAGTCATGTGGCTACATATAATTTTAAAGGGAAGAGGAGCTTAGCTTCCTGGCAGAGAGGGGAAGCAGATATTGGTGAACAGTAAAAATGTTACCAAAGGAACAAACTTCCTCTTGTGTTTTAATACAATATCATGCAAGCTGTTCTGTTCCCCTGGACAACTCTTGCCTTTATTCATCCCTGTGGGTCGCATTATATACTGAAACGAACGATGTCTCTGCACATGTCACCGTAATCCCAGTGCTATGAAGTGCTGACTTCACCATTCAGGTGTCTGTCAGCAAAATTAGCAGGGAGAGTTTGTAGTATGTCTTTAATTCAGTGCTTCTTAAAGTGTGGGTTTCCAAGGTCAAACACTAATACTTGTACATATTAACATTTGTATTAATACAAATACTAACACGAAATGCTTCCTAATACTGCTAAGATACTATCTGCCTTTTCCATTCTCATGCCCCTATGGCTCTATAGACGGATTTTAAACAGGTTACGCAATAGTGGTTTCAAAACAGATTGAATGCAAAAGCAGATATGAAAATCCAGCTTTTCTATGATGCTCAAGAAAGATATCTGCAAAAATGGAACACAATGCCACCTTTCTTCCTAATTTTTGGAAAATATAGATATTTTAATAAAAATGCTCATAATAGGTATGATTTTGTTATTTTTAAATAAGTATTTTTAAATTTCTGTCTTTCTAATATGATAAATATAAACAAATTGGCATACTAAATATATATTAAATAAACATAACACACAGAAGAAAAACTTCTATGGGTCTTTTGTACTTTTAATGAGTAGAATGGTTTCTTGACAAAAAGGTTGAGAATTTATGCCTTAATATATCCCTTTTCATCTTCTATAGACCCAGAGGCAGCCTAATAGTGCTTTATAATTACTCTCTGATCACATCATCTTCCCTAAACTGTAAAACAACAACGACAACAACAACAATTCAGACCAATTCCCTATTTCCCTGGGCTCCTGGTGGGCTATCTGTTTTATGAAGAGGATAGTGGTGGGATGATGGTTTCAGGGAATCCTCCCTAGGAAACTGGATTCAATGAAGGAACCCCACATTGGAAACCAACCCCACACTTCAGGTGTAACCTCCGTCATTTAGTCACTTTCTATTCGTTTGATTCAGGTTCCTCATCAGTTAGGAACCATGAACAGGCTTTCCGTTTCCCTAGGATTAAATCATAATGCACGAGCAAGTGCTCTATTGCTTTTATAATTTGTTCAGGAGCAAAGACTGCCTTACTAGTGCCACCCAAACCATCTTTGCCCCACATGAAAGAGATTAGATTGATTTCACTGGGTTCCTTAAGCCTCCAGGGGTCTGTGAGTCCACACCATAAACACCTCAAATCAAATTAGCTTAACTGCTTTCCAAGGATAGGTAGCCAATAGCAATCATGGGAAATGAGGTAGGTATGATAATGAATTGGGAAAGTTGAGAAGGAATTGCCAGGAAGGATGGGTCCCAGCAGCACCAACTATCAGGGAGCCCTGAGCCCCTCGGCATGCGGGAGAAGAAGGTGTGTAGGGCGCTGAGAACCTTGTGAGACCTTCCCACCCCTGCTAGGAACTTACTCTGAACTCTTTCTCCTGATCTCTTCCTGACTGTAGGGTGGTTTAAGATTGGTCCATAATTTTTAAATTTTATTTATTTATTTTTGGTTGTGCTAGGTCCTTGTGGATACACCTGAGCTTTCTCTAGATGCAGTGAGTGGCGGCTACTCTCAAGCTGCAGTGCACGGGCTTCTTGTTGCAGTGGCTTCTTGTTACAGAGCACGGTCTCTAGGGCACGCAGGCTCAGTAGTTGTGGCACATGGGCTTAGTTTCCCCCACGGCACATGGAATCTTCCCAGACCAGGGGTCAAACATGTGTCCCCCTGCATTGGCAGGTGGGTTCTTAACCACTGGACCACCAGGAAAGTCGGGTGGAGCCAGGAATTCCCTGGCTGTTCAGTGGTTAGGATGTTGCAGTTTCACTTGCCAGGGGCTCAGGTTCAATCCCTGGTCAAGGAACAAAGATCCTGCCTGACATGCAGCAAGGCCAAGAAAACTGAGAGGGTGGGATGTATGGAGAGAGTAACGTGGAAACTTACATTACCATATGTACAATAGATAGCCAATGGGAATTTGCTGTGTGACTCAGGGAAGTCTAACAACCTAGAGGGGTGGGATGGGGAGGAAGGTGGGAGGGAAGGTCAAGAGAGAGGGGACTATGTATACCTATGGCTGATTCATGTTGATGTTTGGCTTAAACCAACACAATTCTGTAAAGCAATTATCCTTCAATTAAAAAAATTAATTTAAAAAAATCACTAGTTTTTTGTTTTTGTTTAAGGTAGAGCCTTGTTTCCCTGCCCTTAAATGTGGGCTGAATTTAGGAAGAGTAGCAAATGGAATGGCAAAGGTGATGGTGTTAGGTTTCTGAGGGTAGTTTGTGGAAGACAAGCAGCTTCTTCCTTGCTCTCTCATCACTCACTTTCTGGGAGAATCCATGTACCACGTTGTGAGCAGCACTTTGGAGAGGCCCACAGACCAAGAAAGGACACCTCCTGCTGACAGCTGGTGAGGAACTGAGGCCTCCAGCCAACCAGCCTTGTGAGTGAGCAATCTTGAACTCAGACCCTTCACCCCCAGCTGAACCTTCCAATGACTGCAGCTTTTTTGGGTATCTTACTGCAATCTCTTGGAATACCTGAGCCAGAATCACACTGCTGGCCACTGCAAGAGTCCTGATCCTCAGAAACGGTGTGAGAAAATGTTTGTTTCAAGCCGCTACATTTGGGGTGACTTGTTACACAGCTGTGGATAACTAAGACAGTATGCGAATTCCTCCTGTGTGCTATTATTTCTTTAAATATATTGCCTGGCCCAGTTACAGGAAAGGGGTGCCCTTTGACAGCACATCCTTGCTAAGATGGCAGAGTAGACGGACATGCATTCATCTTCTGTGAGAACTCCAAAATTGCAACTAACCGCTGAACAACCATCAACAGGAGAATGTTGCATCCCACCAAAAAAGATATCCCATATCCAAGGGCAAAGGAGAAGCCCCAACAAGATGGTAGGAGAGGCAAAATTGCATTTAGAATCAAACCCCATACCTGCCAGAGATGCTCAGAGGGCTCAAACAAAACCTCATGTGCACTAGGACCCAGGGATCCCACAAGAGACTGAGCCAGACCTACCTTTGAGTTTTTGAGTGTCTCCTGTGGAGGCACAGGGCAGCAGTGGTCTGCCGTGGGGACTGGGGCTCTGACTGCCGCAGACCTGGGAGGTGCGGCTTGTGAGCCCCACCATAGAGCCACCCAGCAGACAATCTGGAGAACAATTACATCAAAGAAGTTCTCGCACTGTTCTGAAAGTTCCAGGTGCACAACAGATTTCCCAACCTGGGTATCCAGCAAAGGGACTGACATCCCCCCAGGAATTTGACTTTGAAGGCCAGTGGGATTGGATTACAGAACTTCCACAGGCCTGGGGAAACAGACTCCTGGAGGGCACAAAACCCTGTGTGCAACAGGACCCAGGAAAAAGGAGCAGTGACCCCACAAGAGATTGAGCCAGACTTGCCTGTGAGTGTCCAGGAATCTCTGGCAGAGACATGGGTGAACAGTGGCCTGCTGTAGGGTCAAGGGCACCTATACAACAGTCCTGGCATAAGTCATTTTAAAGGAGGTTGCATATTACTGCCATTACCCCTACCATAGTTTGGCATAAGGCCAAACTACAGGGAGGGAACACAGACCCACCCATCAACAGAAATTTGGATTAAAGATTTACCAGGCATGTCCTTGCTCATCAGAACAAGACCAAGATTCCCTCACAGCCAGTCCCTCCCATCAGAAAGCTTCCACAAGCCTCTTATCTTTATCCATCAGAGGGCAGACAGAATGGAAACCACAATTACAGAAAACTAACCAAACTGATCACTTGGATCACAGCCTTGTTTAACTCAATGAAATTATGAGCCATGCTGTGTAGGGCCACCCAAGACAGATGGGTCATGGTAGAGAGTTCCGACAAAATGTGGTCCACTGGAGAAGGGAATGGCAAACCACATCACTGTTCTTGCCTTGAGAACCCCATGAACAGTATGAAAAGGCAAAAAGATAGGACACTGAAAGGTGAACTCCCCAGGTCAGTAGGTGCCCAACATGCTGCTGGAGAAGAGTGAAGAAATAGCTCCAGAATGAAGAGGCTGAGCCAAAGCAAAAACAACGTGCAGTTGTGCATGTGATTGGTGATGGAAATAAAGTCTGATGTTTTAAAGAACAATATTGCATAGGAACCTGGAATGTTAAGTCCAAGAATCAAAGTAAATTGGAAGTCGTCAAACAGGAAATGGCAAGAATGAACATCAACATTTTAGGAATCAGTGAACTAAAATGGAATGGGTGAATTTAATTCAGATGACCATTGTATCTACTACTAAGGGAAAGAATCCCTTAGAAGAAATGTAGTAGCCCTCATACTCAACAAAAATGTCTGAAATACAGTATTCGGGTGCAATCTGAAAAACAACAGAATGATCTCTGTTTCCAAAGCAAACCATTCAATACCACAGTAATCCAAGTCTATGTCCCAACCACTAGTGCCGAAGAAGCTGAAGCTGAATGGTTCTATGAAGACTTACAAGACCTTCTAGAAAGTGAAAGTGAAAGTGAAATCACCCAGTCGTGTCCGACTCTTTGTGACCCCATGGAATGTAGCCTACCAGGTTCCTCAGTCCATGGAGTTTTCCAGGCAAGAATACTGGAGTGGGTTGCCATTTCCTTCTCCAGGGGCTCTTCCCGACCCAGAGATTGAATCCAGGTCTCCTGCATTGCAGGCAGACGCTTTACCATCTGAGCCACCAGGGAAGCCTAACACCAAGAAAAGATGTCCTTTTCACCACAGGGGACTGGAATGCAACAGTTGGAAGTCAAAAGATACCTGGAGTAGCAGTCAAGTTTGGCCTTGGAGTACAAAATGAAGCAGGGCTAAGGCTAACGCAGTTTTGCGAAGAGAATGCACTGGTCACGGCAAATACCCTCTTCTGACAACACAAGAGACGACTCTACACATGGACATCACCAGATGGTCAATACTGAAATCAGATTGATTATATTCTTTGCAGCCAAAGTTAGAGAAGCTCTATGAAGCCAGCAAAAACAAGACCAGGAGCTGACTGTGGCTCAGACCATGAACTCCTTATTGTGAAATTCAGACTCAAATTGAAGAAAGTAGAGAAAACCACTAGACTATTCAGGTATGACCTGAATCAAATTCCTCACAATTATACAGTGGAAGTGACAAATAGATTCAAGGGCTTAGATCTGATAGAGTGCCTGAAGAACTATGGATGGAGGTTCATAACATTACAAAGTGAGTGGTGATAAAAACCATCCCCAAGAAGAAGAAATGCAAAATGGTTGTCTGAAGAGGCCTTACAAATACCTGAGAAAAGAAGAGAAGAGAAAGGCAAAGGAAAAAAGGAAAGATATATCCATCTGAATGCAGAGTTCCAAAGAATAGCAAGGAGAGAACAAAGTCTTCCTAAGTGATCAATGCAAAGAAATAGAGGAAAACAACAGAATGGGAAAGACTAGAGATTTCTTCAAGAAAATTAGAGATACCAAGGGAACATTTCATGCAAAGATGGGCTCGATAAAGGACGGAAATGGTATGGACCCAACAGAAGCAGAAGATATTAAGAAGAGGTGGCAAGAATACACAGAAGAACTGTACAAAAAA
>SJYV01003925.1:37449-62740 GCA_006410875.1 Neotragus pygmaeus | reverse complement strand
CGACTAAGGTCCATCTAGTCAAGGCTATGGTTTTTCCTGTGGTCATGTATGGATGTGAGAGTTGGACTGTGAAGAAGGCTGAGCGCTGAAGAATTGATGCTTTTGAACTGTGGTGTTGGAGAAGAATCTTGAGAGTCCCTTGGACTGCAAGGAGATCCAACCAGTCCATTCTAAAGGAGATCAGCCCTGGGATTTCCTTGGAAGGAATTATGCTAAAGCTGAAACTCTAGTACTTTGGCCACTTCATGTGAAGACTTAACTCATTGGAAAAGACTCTGATGCTGGGAGGGATTGGGGGCAGGAGGAGAAGGGGACGACCGAGGATGAGATGGCTGGATGGCATCACTGACTCGATGAATGTGAGTCTGAGTGAATTCCGGGAGTTGGTGATGGACAGGGAGGCCTGGCGTGCTGCGATTCATGGGGTCACAAAGAGTCGGACACGATTGAGCGACTGAACTGAATTGAGTGACTGAACTGAAGTAAACTTGATATCTGTATCTGTGGAATTCTGAGTTGTTTGCTCTCCGTGTTCCCCAACCCTTACGTGGGATCATTCCCCATCTCTCTGCTCTTAAGAGGTTGATTGTGTGCACTCCCTTGCCCTCAGGCTTCTAGTTGGTTTTCATCCACGGAAAACACTGGTAGGGGAGCAGAAGGCAGGACAAGAGAGAGGTCTGGACGTCTATCCCTTGACTGTGATTTCCTTCCCACCATCCTAGGGAGGCAAGAGATGATATTACACATGGCTTTGTTTTATCCAGACCTGCAGAGCAAGGGTTCACTCTGTTAAGGTCCACGCATTTAAAAGAAATTCGACTCCCTCTTGATTCATTTCTTCCTTTGAACTGGAAAACAGCCTGTAATTCCCTGAAGACAATCAGATCCACTTACACAAGCCTGATTCTGCTGCAAGCAAAATTAAGTCTGACTCTGTAGATTATGTGATTGTTTATTAAATTAAATTGGGGTAATTATCAGGGTGGAGAAATGAAACAAGGAGTATCAAAGACTGATACTTCTGGAAATACCTCAGAAGGTCTTCCTGCTCCTTTGGGACTTAGCTCAGATTGACACATTCCCTTGCTAGAGCAGTCAGGGAGGGGCAAGCCTCTGTGAATAAGGCAGGTGCTAGACTGCGAAGAGGTTTGGCTTGGCAGCAGGGAGACCTGGCTGCCTGTCCTCAGTTGCAAGTTCACTGCCTAGCCATGGGCAAATAACTTCTTGGGTTTCAAAAGGAAATTGGTTTGTCTTACCTACTTCATGAGCTGGTGGTTATGAAAAAAATCAGTTAAATAGAATTTTGCTGGGTTATTAAACATAAGATGAGGCACAAAGAGGTTAAGGAAGTAGGCCAAGAACACATGGATAGCAAGTGGTGAAGCTGGGATTTGACCCCAGAAAGTCTGGCTTTAGAATCCGTGCTCTTAGGCACTCTGACCTCTTGGTAGCCTTGACCTTGACCACATCCCTCAGATAGTCCCTTCAGTTAATTCCCTGAGTATCTCTCTAGAGCTCTCGCTTCTTTCCTGATGTAATTCTGTACTATAGTCTATGGCCGTTCACAATCTCACAAAAGATTAAAAAAGAGACTTGGAATTACTTTAAAAAATAGTTTTGAGTTAAAAGAACTTTACATTTTATATCAGAGCTGAATTCTAGGTAAAGTATATTAATTAGAAAAGAAAAACATACTATTCCCTAGCTTTTTCCCTAAATATTATGAAGCTAATGTGAATGAAAACACAGTCCAAGATCTCTTATCGGAAGGCCTAGAGGCCAGATAGATTTCAGAATCTAGGAATGTTTCAGGGCTTTGAGAAGTCTTATTTAGTATATTATACACACTATATGTGTATGTACTATATTATACACACTATATGTGTACACAAAAGTGTATGAATATGTTACATAACACAAGGTCTAGGGAAGCCTTCAGAAACCAAATATTTTTTCTCAAGAAAACAGACATTCACACTAACTAGAATAGATATATGGTGATAAATAGTTCATAGCAGTAGGTCATGTTATGTTGACAAATGAAGAACTTTATTTTTCAGAAGTAGCGTGGCTTGGAGAATGAGAGATAAAAGATTGTGGGCGTGAGGTAATACAGAATCAGAATCGGGCCAAGGGTAATAAATCTAATAAACTTTTATTAGAGGGAGAAGCACATACTTCCCCCTTCTAGTTCTAGTTACTTCCTTCGGAAGGAGGACGCAGTCTCCCACTCTGTCCCCTCCCCAGGTCAAGATGAAAGAGATCTTTTTTTCCCCTTGTGGTTTGGTAGACTGGGGCAATCCTTATGCTCTGAAACACTGATCCTAAGAAAGACATCAGAGTGTTTGCTTTAGGAGGTGGAAATAGCTTCTCTTTGCACCTCCAGACCCCCTTCCGTCTTCTCCACCTTGCTTGGGCCTCGGGAGTCTGACCTACAGGGGTGGCCTCTAGCTTCTGATGGGGCTCATCCAGCGGGGAGCCTGGCAGGAGCTGGGAATGGGGAGGGACCGTGGCTGCGTGCTGGTCCCTGGGCTCCTGAGCGGCTGCCCTGTGAGGCCCGTGTCCTTCAGCTGCTGTCACAGCCTCTGTCAAGGCATCCTCTCCAACATGGCTTTCTCCTTCCCTGAATCTGCTATCTGCCCCCTCTTCCTTGTTCCTTCAGGCCTACCCCCAACACACACACACACACACACACTCTCACAAACACAGTCACCAGCTCCAGGACACTGCATTTTCCCTTGGAGTTTCACCTATACCTTTATGTTTATGATTTCCCTTTCCCATTTATCCCTGTCCTGCAAATAAGCATGCTTCTTCTTCATGTGTTGTTCAGTTCAGTTCAGTTCAGTTGCTCAGTCGTGTCCGACTCTTTGTGACCCCATGAGTCACAGCACGCCAGGCCTCCCTGTCTCCGGGTCTATTTTTTGAGACATTTAGGAAGGGGCCCCAGAAATGTGTGAGGGGCCCAGTGATCAGGCAAAGATATCAAGTGCAAGGTCATCCAGGACAGACCCAAGAGGGCAGGCATCCGATCAGTCAGTTCCCTTCCTGTGGCCTCCACAGGAATCACTCTTCCTAAGAGATGACCCCTTGTCACCTGGCTTTTCATTCTTTGGCTGTCTTTCCTTCCCTCAGAGTGTAAACAGTCAGAAGGCTAGAGTTCGGCCTCTACGATACACTAGGAGGGAGACCTTCCTCTGGGCAACTGGAAATTGTTCACGGGACTCAACACTCTACGGGCTTTCGGCACCGCCAGCCTCTTCCACCCTCACCCCCGCCCCAGTTTTACCCAATCACAACTTGTCTGTCTTCAACCCTTGACCTTCAGGAAAAGGGATGAAAGTAGAGGGAGGAACAAGGAGTGGTTGACGCTGGCTAGTTCATCTGGCATCTACGCTGGCTTCAAGGCTGTGTTGCCACAGTTCTGCAGCTGCCATTTCTTGGTTCATTGCTCACTCTTAAGATAAACTTTTTCTCCAGCTCCTAGCACATGGTGCATGATCAATCACAGTGCAGGTGTGGTCAAGAAAGACAGATCAAGTCATCAAGTTCTCTAATTTAACACCGAGTATACAGAGGTCAGTCACAGGGAGGGAAGATGCGGGGAGATGACCTGGCATCCCCACGTTTCTGCAGCAAAGGGTCAAAGGGCAGGACACTGCCACAGCCTCTGCCTCTACCTCCCCTCCCTGCCCCCATTCCAAGAAGAGAACAATGCAAGGCTGAGAAAAGTTTTTATCTAAAACCCAGATCAGACCTCTCCCACCTCTGCCAGGATTCCTCTCCTGCTGGCACACTGTATCTCTCCCCTCCTCAATTATGCTAAAATCTCTCTCTCATGCCTGCCTCTAATTACGCTTCGAAAGGCTCCCTCCTATTACCTTAACCATGTGACTGATGGGGTCATGTGTGGGCTGATGCCTGGCCCACATCCCCCAGACCCTCCAGGGTGCACAGCAGGTATGGTTTGCAGTCCCAGCACAGCAATTCTTCCCACCTGGAGGCAGAGGGTTTTCTTAGAAGCCAGGGAAGCTTGCTTAGCAAGGGTGAGGCGGTAAGCTGGTCAGTGTTGGTGGTGGAGACGCCCAGAGGCAACCCTCATCCAGCGAGGTCATAGGAGGCAGCAGATCCACGACTGGGGGAGCATTCGGAGGCCTGGTTCACACAGTTCCCGAGGTGGGGGTGCAGAAGGACTGCACCCTCGTTGTGCGTGGCTGTCCTGCCTTTTCTTTCTTCCCTTCCTCCTTCACTCTGCTTCACTGCACTTCCGATTTCACCTTCTGAATAGACTGAAAGTGAAAGTGAAGTCACTCAGTTGTGTTCAACTCTTTGCGACCCCATGGACTGTAGCCTACCAGGCTCCCCTGTCGATGGGATTTTCCACGCAAGAATACTGGAGTGGGCTGCCACACCCAAATACTTGCCCACAGTCTATTTTTGGAGAAATCTAAACTAAGACAGTTGGAGAGGAAAATAAAATCATTGCTCGCTTCTCTCTCTTACATCTCATTTACTCTCCCATCCCACTGAGAGATGGCTCTGTCCCTGCCACTTGGAATCGCCAGGTCTTGCCAAATCCAGGGATCCTGTTCTATCACACTTGATCTCTAGGTACTGGTTGACAGACCATTTCCTCCTTGGCACACACGCCTCTCCTGGCTTCGGGGACAGCCTTCTCTCCCATTTTCCTCTAACGATGGAAATTTCTGGTGACAAGCTTTCCTCTTACCGTGGTCTCACTCAAAGATGCCCTTTTTTCCCTTTCCCTTTCCACTTAGGCATCCACATTCACCAAAGCCCCTCCATAGCCCTCTTCTCTTCTCACTCCTTGCATTCCCTGGGGGACCACCAGCTTCACTGGCTTCCACTCCAACGAATGCCAGTGATGCCCCCATCCTCACATCCCGACCAGACCTCTGGGTTGAGCTTCCTCCTATGCAAACCTGCCCACTGGATGGAGCCTCTTGAATGTTCCCCGCATCCTGGTGGCTCGGTGGTAAAGAACCCGCCTGCCAATGCAGGAGACTCAAAAGTCTTGGGTTCGATCCGTGGGTCAGGAAGATCCCCTGGAGAAGGGAATGACAACCCATTTCAGTATTCTTGCCTGGAGAATTGCGTGGACAGAGGAGCCTGGCAGGCTACAGTCTATGAAGTCGCAAAGAGTCGGATATGACTGAGAGACCGAATACGCATTCACTAACTGAAGTCTTTGTGGTGGTACATTTTCCCCCTAAGAAGTCTGGAAGAGAAGGATAGAAGAAGAGAGGCAGGAGTGTGAGGAGGTGGGGTTGGACAAGTTCTGACTGTCTCTATCTTGGTAGGTAGGCTAACTAAATGAAAGGTGAATGGAGGAAACTAGTGAAAAGAAAGGTGGCAAAGATATGGGAGAAGGTGAGATTCTGAGAAGGCAGAGGGGAATGATTCAAAGGAAGGAAGGAGGAAGGTTCAGACTCAGATACTTGCAGGTGCCAGGGAAATATGCTGATGTCACCCTCGCTAGTTAGCCTGTTCCCTGCTTGAACCAGGAGGCTAGATCATTTGCTGGGGATAGAGTGAAATGGAGGATTCGAGAGTATAGGCAAACGTTTGGAATGGGGCACCAGTTAGGCCGCAATAATGGAAAGTACAACACAACCTGGCTTTCAGAACACAAGGTGGAGGGAATTCCCCCATGTGGTCCAGTGGTTAAGAATACACCTGCCAGTGCAGGAGACATAGGCTTGATCCCTGGTCAGGGAAGATCCCACATGCTGCAGAGCAACTGAGTCCGTGTGTCACAACTATTGAGCCTGCACACCACCACAAGAGAGGAACCTCTGCTCAGCGCAACTAGAGAAAGCCCACGTGCAGCAAGGAAGCCTCAGCACAGACATAAATGATAGGTAAACAAAGCTTTTTTTATAAAAGAAAATGAGTAGATTGACTGATACAACCTGACAGTCTAAAGGCCTGCTTGGATGCAGGCATCGTTTGGCCCAGAGAGTGAGGATTCCATCTGACTCCTTAACTGCACCTTCCGGCCCTCGCAGTTATAAACACCATGTCCCCACTGCAACACCCAGAGGGATGTGGTCTCTTCTGGGACTCCAGCAGAAGACTGCTGCTGCCGCTGCTAAGTCGCTTCAGCCGTGTCCGACTCTGTGCGACCCCATAGACGGCCACCCACCAGGCTCCCTCGTCCCTGGGATTCTCCCGGCAAGAACACTGGAGTGGGTTGCCATTTCCCGACAGGGGATGCTTATTTCCCAGAAGCCCCTACAATTGTCTCTTGGTGTCTCATTGGCCCAAATTGGGTGATGATGAACCAATCACCATATCCAGAGAAACAGGAGAGCTGATTGGCTGAAGCCCACTGCTGGAAATGCAAATGGAGCCAAACCCACCCAAATAACAGCACTGAGACTGGGGGAGGGGCACTGCCTTAAAGGAAAATTTGGGTGTTTTTGGAGGAAAAGATTGAGGTGGAGGGTGGCAGGGAACAGATGCGGTTAGTCAACCAACAAATGTCTGCCACAGTTCATTTTCGGGGAAAATGTGAGGAGCAACTGTTGAAACATTTGTCAAGGTGACAGGGGTAGAGAAGGATAATTAAGTAGTAGTTTAGAAACTGCACTAGAGGATTAAGGACAGAAAGGAAATTTTAAAAGAGTTTAGCAACTATTGTAAGCTAATGATCCCTCAAGAAAGAAATCCAGTAACCTAGCAACAATCTATACTACCTTAAAGAAAGACCAGGTGCATTCAAACACCAGACACACTCAAACCACAAGGCCTTATGGTTAAAATACAAGACAGTAGATGTGGGTGTCTGAACCTTGTTACATGGAGTCAGAGAGTTATAGTCCTTGAAAATTAACGTTTCTGCATGGAGCCAAGACAGAAATATACGTGAAAAAGGAAAGAAGCTAGGTGAAAGGGGACATTACACTGAAACCTGAAATGAATTACCATATTTTCATATATGTTACCACCCGGTTGCTATCATATATATATATATATATATATATATATATATATATATATGATTTAAATNGACACAACTGAGCGACTTGACTTTCACTTTTCACTTTCATGCATTGGAGAAGGAAATGGCAACCTACTCCAGTGTTCTTGCCTGGAGAATCCCAGGGACGGGGGAGCCTGGTGGGCTGCCGTCTATGGGGCTGCACAGAGTCAGACACGACTGAAGTGACTTAGCAGCAAAACCCAAAAAGGGGCTCCCCTGGTAGCACAGCTGGTAAAGAATCCACCTGCAATGCAGGAGACCCTGGTTCGGTTCCTGGGCCAGGGAAGATCTCTTGGAGGAGGGCATGGCAACCCACTCCAGTATTCTTAACCTGGAGAATCCCCATGGACAGAGAAGCCTGGTGGGCTACAGTCTGTGGGGTCGCAAAGAGTCAGACATGACTGAGCGACTAAACACACAGCACACAAAACCCATAAAACTTCTACATAAAACCCAGGAGAACATCTTTGTTACCTTGAGTTTGGCAAAGATTTCTTAGGACCCAAAAAACATGAGCCATAAAAGAAAAAAAAAAAAAAAAACACTTGACAAATTGGACTTGGTGAAAATTAATTATTCTGCTCTTGGGAAGACACTGTCAAGAAAATGAAGATAGACCACAGACTTAGATAATATTTGCCAAACATCTGATAAAGGATGCCCAGAATATAAAGAACTCTCATAACTCAATAAGAATATAATCCAACTAAAAATGATGTGAGGGACTTCCCTGGGGGTCCAGTGGTTGAGAATCTGCCTCCTGGTGCAGGAGACAGGGGTTCAATCCCTGGTCTGGGAAGGTCCACGTGATCTAAGCCCATGTGCCACTACTACTGAAGCCTGCACTGTAGAGCCCATCCCTTCAACAAAAGAGGTCACTGTGACAAGAAGCCCCAGCACTGCAACTAGAGAGTACCCCTGCCCCCTCGCTGCAGCTAGAGAAAGCCCGCTTGCAGCAACAAAGACTCAGCACAGCCAATACATAGATAATTGTAAAAAATGATCTGAACAGACATTTCTTCAGAGGAAGTATAAAAACAGCAAATAAGGCCATGGAAAGATGCCCAACATCATTAGGAAAATGCAAGTTAAAGACAGAATGAGATACCACTATAAATTAAGAGGATGTCTATGCTTTTAAAAAGCTGATCACACTAAGCCCTGGTGAGGTTGCAGAGTAGCTAGAATTTTCATTCATTGCTGGTAGGAATGTAAAATAATGCAGACACTTTGGAAAGCAGTTCAGCCATTTGTTATAAAGTTAAACATAGTCTCACCATATGACCCAGAAATCCTACTCCTAAGGATTTACCCATGAGAAATAAAACTGTATGTTCATATTAAAGCCTATACCTAAACATTTATAGCTTTGTTCATAGTTGCCAAAAATGAAAAACAATCCAAATGTTCTTCTATTGTGAATGGATAAACAAACCCTGATATAATCACATAATGGAATACTACTCAACAATAAAAAGAAATGAACTGCTGATAAATGCAAAAAAATGGTGCTCAGTAAAACAAAATGCTGCATGACATTACAGAAAAGAGAAAGTGATAGAGATAGAAAACAGTGGTTGCCGAGGGCTTGGAGTATGGGTGGGGGACTGGATATAAAGGTGGAATAAGGAAATTTAAAAAATATTCTAGCTCTTGATTTCAGTGGTGGATATATGACATTATACATTTTTATCAATTCATAGATTTGCACACCTAAAAAGGGTATATTTTATAATATGTAAAGTTTACCTCAATAAATCTGACTTAAATTTGTAAACACTGATTGAGGGGTCCCTAATTTTTCCCCATAGAATTCAAGTCCTCTGAATTATTTTCATTGAGAGTTGATGTCAAAGTATTTTCACACTTTGTCATTCTCCGGGGAATCAGCACCTATTCTTAAGAGGACTCTAATATTGCATCTGTGATTTTCTTTCAAGCTACTGATGCTCATCCTATAGGTTTTGATGCTGGATCTTTATTGATCTAACTAAAAGATGTCAAATAAAATGTTTGCAGACCATCAGGACTCATATTTCCGGTGGCATACTGATCAATTGCAAATCCTCTACATTTTGGCCAACAGACTGTTTAGAGACAATTTAAACATGGGCTAACATCCACCTAAAGTTTGTGCACAGGCAGGCAGCAATAATTGCATTGCAGCTGCCACCTGGATAACAGCAACTGCGAGAATCTGTTAAATTCTCAGGTATTAAAATGTGAATGTGCCGATCTTCAAGTTGGTCAGGTATTATTATGGGAGAAGTCTACATGGAGACGCTGGACTCCAGAGCTCCTTTTGAAAATCCTGTTGAAACAGTGATGTGATAGAATATTTTTTTTTTCCCAGAGAACTATGTTTTCAGTTGGTTTAGGTAATGTGTATGCATGATACAAAGTCCAAATTATAAAACAGAGTACATGAAAAGTCTCCCTCCAACCCCTGGACTCAAGGACACCAAGTTCCCTCCCTTGAGAACCACTGTTGGGGGACCCCGTATGTCTGAATGGATTGAGAAGGCAGAAGCTAAAGAAGTGGAAGGAGCAAAAGGCCATTTGTCAACTAAGAAGAAAAGACAATAGTCTGGTGGCAGAGATGCAGGAAATAAAGCCATAAATTCAGATAGTGGGGATGTATATCATGGAGAATTGAGCTTAGTTACAAGTGCAAGCAATCTAAGAAGCAGTGACTTAAGACAAAGATTTACATTTTTCTCATATAAAAGAAGTCAGGGTGAGCACTGAAGGGCTGATACAGCTGTTCAGTTATGTCATTAATTCTCAGGCCTCTTCTATATTTCTGCTCTACCATCTTTAGAAGGTAGTCTCAGGTAGCGAAAGTGGCCGGTGTTGCTCCAGCCATCATATCCAGATACCAAAGGAAAAAGAAAAAGAAAAAAGGGCAGCAGTGCATATGCTTGCTATCTCCTATTTGTTCCGATTCATTTCAACTCTGTTCTCCTTTCCCATCCGCTGTTTCAGCAGGCTGACCTGTGTGGGCTACATCAGTGGCTTTCTTGCCCTTGGTATTCTGATAGGTTCAGCCAACAGGATCCATTGCAGGAGATTAGAATGTGAGAAGAGAATGGGCTCAGGACTTTTTCCTTCACTGACTCCCTTTCTACAAAGTCACATCTGGCTGGCTGCCACTTGAAGGCCACTGTTCTCAAGGCAATCTGCTCTACTGACCCTCTGCTTACCAGCACAGAAAGAGTAACAGTTTGGCTGAGCCTACAAGCTGGAATCAAGATTGCCGGGAGAAATATCAATAACCTCAGATATGCAGATGACACCACCCTTATGGCAGAAAGTGAAGAGGAGCTAAAAAGCCTCTTGATGAAAGTGAAAGAGGAGAGTGAAAAAGTTGGCTTAAAGCTCAACATTCAGAAAACGAAGATCATGGCATCTGGTCCCATCACTTCATGGCAAATAGATGGGGAAACAGTGGAAACAGTGTCAGACTTTATTTTTTTTTTTGGCTCCAAAATCACTGCAGATGTGACTGCAGCCATGAAATTAAAAGACGTTTACTCCTTGGAAGGAAAGTTATGACCAACCTAGATAGCATATTCATACTTTGCTGACTAATGTCCGTCTAGTCAAGACTATGATTTTTCCAGTGGTCATGTATGGATGTGAGAGTTGGACTGTGAAGAAGGCTGAGCACAGAAGAATTGATGCTTTTGAACTGTGGTGTTGGAGAAGACTCTTGAGAGTCCCTTGGACTGCAAGGAGATCCAACCAGTCCATTCTGAAGGAGATCAGCCATGGGTGTTCTTTGGAAGGAATGATGCTAAAGCTGAAACTCCAGTACTTTGGCCACCTCATGTGAAGAGTTGACTCCTTGGATAAAACTGTGATGCTGGGAGGGATTGGGGGCAGGAGGAGAAGGGGACGACAGAGGATGAGATGACTGGATGGCATCACTGACTCAATGGACGTGAACTCTGGGAGTTGGTGATGGACAGGAAGGCCTGGCATGCTGCGACTCATGGGGTCACAAAGAGTCAGACACGACTGAGTGACTGAACTGAACTGAACTGAATCTTGTTTCTGTGCTTGTGTTCAGTGGTGCCCAGTTTTGCAACCCCACGAACTGTAGCTCACCAGGCTCCCCTGTCCATAGAATTTTCTGGGCAAGAATAGTGGGGTGGGTTGTCATTTCCTACTCTAGGGGATCTTCCAGATCCAGGAACTGAACCCACGTCTCTTGCATCTCCTGCACTTGCAGGCAGATTCTTTGCCTCTGCATACTAATCTTGTACTCCTGTTCTATTCTTCATGATTTCTGTACATTTGGTTCACATGTTTATCAAGTCCCATAATATATAAAACCTTCCATGTTATCCTAATTTCAGTGTTCCACCTGCTTCCCTGCTAGAATTCAGAATGATACAAGTCACAGGCCTGCTGAGTCAGTCTCTTTTAAGAAGTCTTTCTAAAAGCTTCACCCAACAATTTCTTCTCGCAGTTAGAAATTAGATGGCCATTCTGCTGAAGGGACTTAGGGATATACATATGGCTTATTGTTGGTTGTTGGGGGACTGGTTATTAATAATGAAGGAGGAGAACTAGACAGAGTAGGCAGCTAGATGGTTCTCTTATATGAGGGATAGAGGGAAAAATAAAGATGCCCCTCAACCCAGTGCCCTGTGACAACCTGGAGGGGTGGGAGCTTCAAGAGGGAGGGGACATGTGTATACCCCTGAGAAACATTAATTTGTCATTAACCAGTCTGAAGAGAGAGGCACAATGCATCAGTCATTGAATTTCCAGTAGCAGTCACATTTTAAAAGTGAAAGTCGCTTAGTCATGTCCAACTCTTTGTGACCCCATGGATTATACAGTCCATGGAATTCTCCAAGGTGGAATATTGGAGTGGGTAGCTTTTCCCTTCTCCAGGGGATCTTCCCAATCCAGGGATCAAACCCAGGTCTCCCCCATTGCAGGCGAATTCTTTACCAGCTGAGCCACAAGGGAAGCCCCTCATTTTAAAGGTTACTGTCAAACTCATAGGCAACTGCCCTTGAAGTTTCCAAACTTTGAAGGTCTTTTTCTCCCCTCTCTTATACAGCCTCTTGTAGAATCTGATTAAAAATGACCTTTTTAACTCCAAAAAAAATACACGCAAACCAGATGCACAATTGTTTAATGGTATTCTTTCTGCACAAAAATCCAATGCAATAAAGTTTGTTTTTTCCTTTTTTTTTTTTTTTTTAAAGCATAGCATAGTTGTCATGAAATTGTGTCCTGGAGCTAAACTACTTAAGTTTGAAATCTGGCTCCACATATACCAGTGGTGTGTCCTTGAGCAAGTTATCTAGCCCCTGTGTTTGTTTCCTTATCCATAAAGTAGATAGAGTGGCCATGAGGAGGTACTTGGCAGACCTTCTGGTTCAAGAGGCACAGTGGCTGAAGGTCCCCACTGCTGCACTTTGGAATCCACTGTGGCATTTGTGATACAGCCACTTCTTCCATGGGCTGCTCCCCACCAGTGATGGGATATGGCATGGATACCAAGGCGGGCTCATTTCTGAAAGATACTAGATTACATCAGCTAACACTAGCTTGAAGACAACCCCCTTCTGAGCTTTGGTGAACTTCATTAAGACTGTTCTGCCGTCCAAGACCAGAGAAGGCCACGGCACCCCACTCCAGTACTCTTGCCTGGAAAATCCCATGGATGGAGGAGCCTGGTGGTCTGCAGTCCATGGGGTTGCGAAGAGTCAGACACGACTGAGCGACTTCACTTTCACTTTTCACTTTTTTGCATTGGAGAAGGAAATGGCAACCTACTCCAATGTTCTTGCCTGGAGAATCCCAGGGACGAGGGAGCCTGGTGGGCTGCCGTCTATGGGATCACACAGAGTTGGACATGACTGAAGTGACTTAGCAGCCATCCAAGACAATTCTACCAACCTTTCTTTTCCCTTTCACTCAGGGTTAAACTTGGGTTGTGGTCTAGAGACTTTCCCAGCGTTTACCAGCTCCCCTTCATTTCCTTTCTCAAAGGCATTTTCCTTAATAAAATCTTTGCATGTTTATTCTGGTCTTGGTATCTGCTTCTAAGAGGACCTGGACTAACACAGTAGGAATAATACTAGTTCCTACCTCTCACTGAGTTGTTGAGAGGATAAAGGAGTTAATTCATTTACTGTGCTTACAATAGTATTTGACAAATGGTAATAATTCAATCCATTTCAGTTATTAAAGACCAGATCTTACATGACTACTATTATAGCAGACTAGATAATCCCCCAAATCTTCCATTATTAAATATCATAAAATTATGCTGAAATACAGAAAAGAGTCTTCTACCTGCATAGCTGAACTTATAAAAAATAAAAAAAACCCAGGGGCAAAATGGAGAGGGACCTAAACACCAGAGCAGCAGTCCTGAGTTCACAGAGTAGCTGTCACCAGGGAATTTCATGACAACTTTGAACGTAAAGCTGAGAATTGTCAAAGAGCTTCAGAACAAAAGTGAGGACTAAAGGCCAAACTATCAGCAAAAAGAGATCAAGGAAGCTTGTCTATCTTCACTTATATCTTGTTAAAAAGAAAAGATTCCTTAAGACACCTGCCCTCACGGAAGGCAGAGTTTGGCATTTATACCACTCTTGTGGCTGAGAACTCCCAAGTTGGTAATACAAGTGACAGAGTGAATACAAGTCCTCTTGGAGGGATAAACCCTCAGTGGATTCTCAGGGTTCTCTTCAACATAGCCCTGAAGATGATCTCACAGTCCAAAACTGCAGAACCAACAAGGAAATAATCCACCATGAGTGAGCTTTAGTAGTGTGAGGAGCAGGATTAGATCCCCAACAATTTAAGGTAGTTATTTTTAATATTTAATCTCTGGCTGATATAATCTATCACATTAAAGAATAGAATTAAACACAAAACATAACCAAAAATTGAGACTCTCAAAAACAATCAAATAAAAGTTTTAAAGACTCTCTTATCTGAGGTTCTTTAGAAAGCAGAGCTGAAGGCAAGGATTAGGCTATTGATCTGTTATTCAGGAGAAGAAGCCTGTTGAGATTAATGCAAGGAAGAAAGGGGAAGTGGGCCAAGGAAAGACACGAAGCAAGGTGATAGGGTATGTTACAGTGCTGGCCACTATTTGATGAGCCATGGAGAAACAGCTGGTCATTTAGCAGGAATTTTGCCTAGCGCCCAGGATGTCTCTGGAAAGTTTTCGGAAAGAAACACTACTTCTATTTGGAAGGAGAATTTATCTCCCCCCAGTTCCTTCTCTTTTCCCGTTTCCTATTGCTCAAATCCACTCCATGGAGAGCTAACCCATAAGTGCAGTGTTGTTCATCCTTTGATGCCACTCACTAAACTAGATCCTCTGTCCAGAAGTAGAGGAACAACCTGGTGCAAACACCCTAGCATGCAGAAGGTAAAGCATCATGATCCCAGGCCTCGAGCCAACTTGGGGAGCTCAGCAGAGAGAGTAGAGTACCCGCACACTTGTGTGAGTTACTAGGAGTTGGAAGAACTCTGAGGATAGAGAGGCAGTTTGACTCTGAGGAGGTGAACAACCTTAGATTCTGATATGAAATTAAATATAGAGTCATCGAAAGTAAATACTTCCCAGTAGGTAGCTTGAATAGTATATGGATACAGCTGGAGACAAACTTGTAGATTGGAAGAGATAATTTAAGAAGTTATACCTCTATGCTATATATATATATGGAATGCTTAATAAATTTGCGTGTCATCTTGTGCCCGGGACATGCTAATCCTCTCTGTATCATTCCAAATTTAGTCTATGTGCTGCCCTAAATAAGCATCTCTATGCTATATTCTGAATAAAGAAAAAAAAAAATGAGGCATGAAAAGAGTGAAAAGATGAAACTTATATCCAATAAGAATTTCAGAAGGTGAGAGTAGACAGGAACAGGTTACACTGATAAAGAACATGAATCCTTAGATTCAGTTTCTATGTGATATTTTGATGTCCAAGGATGGCTTTTGTATGCAGAGAAGGTGATTTTCATTTATTTGGGTCTTATTTTTTTTTACAACTTTACCTACTGCAATTATAAATTTAAAAGCTTAGTTTTTCTTAAACTCCTAAATTCATAAGTTTTATTACATAATTTCATATCCAGAAAATTTTATATATAAGAGAGACAATTTCAGGGAAACTTTCACATAAATGGACTGGTTACTTAAGGGAATTTGATTTTTGAATAATATTAAGTAAACTTGAATAGGATAGACTAATTACCTTTAAATACTTCAAATAATATTTATATGTTTAATGTATTCAGTTTTCTTTAAGACTTGGAATGTCCAAACTCAACAAACTTATAACTCAATAAGCTAACCCTTCCCACATTGTTAAACAACTCTCTAATGCAAGTTCTTTTAACTACTCTACCACTGTTTATAAACCAAGTCACTTACATCATTCAACTTCAAATTAAGTGTTTAATTTGGAATCACAGGCCAATTTGTCATATATTTTAATATGCAAATTCAATTATATTTTATATAAGTATTTTAAATGCCAAACAATGATTATCTTGATTGTAATACAAAATGATTAATGCCACTGGTTTGACATATTTCCTAATTTCATATTTCTGGGGTTAAGAGACACAACCCACTGAGCTTTACTGTGACTTTAAAATTCCTGAGCCAATAACTCAGGATGTTGGGCTTCCCAGGTGGCTTAGTAGCAAAGAATATGATTGTCACCTGGGGCAAGTTGGAGTTGCTTATTGAACAGACACATTTATTTCAGGAATGCCAGACCTGCAGCTGCCTATGTCCAGTGTGGTCCTTCCTGTATCACACATTGACATGCTGAGTCCAGTTTTAGGAATCTCGAAATTACAGGAGACTCTATGTCTATACCCTTCAGGCAAGGTTGATACCTCCTCTTCCAATTGCACAACCATGTAATACTCTTTGTAACCTTTTCCCCTTTTGACGACTTGATCATTTGAATTTTTCAACCTCCAACCAGATTGCAACTGATTTTGTTCACTCACCTCATTACTCTCTGGCTGAACTCTGCTTTCATTTTTTCCCTATGTCTTTGGGTCACAGGTTTTGGCAATCTACAGTCTTTGGCTTTATGATGACAACAGCTGTGAATGGCATAAATAAAAACAGATGCACACAGACACACTGAAGCACAGAGTACAACAATAAAGACAGAGAGACTATTTTGAAACAACCAGAGTTTCGTGCCAGTAGTGCTCCTACAAACATGGTGAACATGCCAAAACCCTGCAGGACTTTCTGTTAGCAGTGTGGCAAGCACCAGCCCCTCCAAGTGGCACAATACAAGAAGGGCAAGAACCATGCCTATGTCCAGGGAAAGTGGTGTTATGAGACGAAGCAGAGTGGCTATGGTGAGCAGGCTAAGCCAATTTCCCAGGAAAAACTAAAATCACAAGACTGTGCTGAAGCTGTAGATCAAAGGATTCTTGCTCTTAAGAGATGTAAACATTTTGAACTAGGAGGATTTAAGGAGAGAAAAGGTCAAGTGATCCAGTTCTAAGCATCACCCTTTGCTCTTATAAAGATAATAAAGTCTTGAAGTAAAAAAAAAAAAAAAGTAGAAAAATTGCATCATCAAAGTGGAGTGATAGATAGCAGACTTCTAATTAACAACAGTTGAATAGTATCTTCGAAGCAAGAGAAAATAGTGAATCTACACTTTTATACTCAGTCAAGCTACCATTCGGGAATGGGAAAACAAAAGTCATTTTTAGAAAGGTGAAGTCTAAATTCATTAACAAACACTGAAAAAAAAACTGCTGAAGTACATGGATCCTTCTGTATGAAAACTCTTGCTATTTGCTATGTGAAACTCAGGAATGAAAAAGATTTGCATAACATGGTGTACTTTTCAATCTCAATACCCCAAATCATCAACCAAGTCTAGGAACCCAAAAATTCAGATGATGAAAACAACTTACACTAAAGAAAGAAATTAACTCACAAAGAAAGAAGTGAGTCTCAAGAAGGAATGAAGAGCTAGAAAAATGACAAAGCATATAGATAAATCTAATGATCCTTGATTGTTTAAAATGATAATTTAAAAAAAAACTGTTTTGGGAAAATATAAAAACTACAGAAAGTATGCACTGAACAAATAAAGTAGGATAGGTGATGTGAATGAACAAGTTCAAGGTTGGCAAAAAGCAGTCGATATTTAGGAATGTTTATTGTGGTAGACACTGTTGTCACTCAACCTATATTCTGTCCACCTAAGTTCACTTATTGATGGGACAGACAGTTTAACAAGCTGCCAGACGTTGCTCCAGCACATCTCTCTTCTATGCCTGATGTCATTCTCCTGCATCATAGAACTTTCTCGGCCTTAAGCAGGTGTAATCTGAACATGCAAGGGAGTTAACACTTCTGGAAATGACTTTCAATCAATGGAGCTGTCAGTAGATAAATGTTCCAACCTTCTTATCTCCTCACAGTAAGACTCTGAACCAAGCTTCATGTGGTCGTTCAGAGGATTTGAGCCCCTGGCATCCACAACAATAAACTGCTCATGGGCGTTTCCTAGACCTGCTTTTCACTTTCCCTCACCTCACTTCCCACTGTTACCCTTCTGATGTCACCTCCTAAATGCCTGTATTCAAGGTCTGATCCTGAGGGCAATTCTTGGGAGAATCCAACTTAACATACTGGTTAGTTTTAGCATTTAATTTATGTGTGCTTGTGACAATTTTAAGAGTACATCACTGAAATGGTACGGATAGAATGTATAACTTCTAAACAAAGATAGGTGAAAAGGAGAAAACTTTTAATTTTTTAAAATATAAATTTATTTAATTGGAGATTAATTACTTTACAATATTGTATCGGTTTTGCCATACATCAACAAGTGATGGAGGGGGAGAGAAACTTAAGAGAGTGAACATCACATTTCATAGAATGTAAGATGACATCACTTGTAAATTACACCTAAAATTTTGCATGTTAATAAGGAAGAAAAAAGATGCCAATTACAACTTCAATTATACAGGTATTATAATTTCAAAGATGTTTAAAAGTGGGGGTAAATGTGTGTCATAGAGTTGATGAAATTTCGTAGTGCAAAGTAAGATTTTAGAAATAAAAGTAAATATTCAATAATCACAGTATGAAAGGGCTAAAAAACTCAGCAGTGGCCACAGGACTGGAAAAGGTCAGTTTTCATTCCAATCCCAAAGAAAGGCAATGCCAAAGAATGCTCAAACTACCACACAATTGCACTCATCTCACACGCTAGCAAAGTAATGCTCAAAATTCTACAAGCCAGGCTTCAGCAATACGTGAACCATGAACTTCCAGATGTTCAAGCTGGTTTTAGGAAAGGCAGAGAACCAGAGATCAAATTACCAACATCCGCTGTATCATGGAAAAAGCAAGAGAGTTCCAGAAAAACATCTATTTCTGCCTTAATGACTATGCCAAAGCCTTTGACTGTGTGGATCACAATACACTGTGGAAAATTCTGAAAGAGATGGGAATACCAGACCACCTGACCTGCCTCNACCTAAAATCCGATCTTCTGAAAAGACATCTATCAGAAGCCTTTGCCAGACATGATGGATGATTGGGGTGGGAGTGGAAGGGAGGTAAGATCAGAGAGGAGGAAGGAAAGAGAGAGAAACAAATGACCAAATGGTGAATAAAATAGGACACTGAGCTATAGATACATCAGTGAGCTTTAAAATGAAAGACTGCTGTGAATAACTTGATGCCTATGAATTTGGAGACTTAAAGTAGATAATGTCCTGGAAAAACAACTTACTGAAATCAAATGAAAGAAAAGAGAAAATCTGAGTAAGTGTATACCTATTTTTAAATTAACAAGTAATTCAGACTTCTGATAAAATACGTGATAGAATAAATATACTTTTCCGTAGTCTCAGAGTACAACCAAGAACCCTGAACATTAAATATAAAACAAACCTAAGATGACTCTGAAAAGCAGAGAGGAGGCTGATCGGCTAGAGACCACAAAGTAGTGTTTCCTGGGTTTTCTTTTTGCCTCATAAATCCCAGATTTGAAGCTGAATATTCCAGAAACCAAAAAACTAAAATGTGTTAGTCAATCAGTTGTGTCTGACTAATGTGCGGCCTCATGGACTCTAGCCTGCTGGCTCTCTATCCGTGGGATTTCCCAGGCAAGAATACTGGAACGGGTTGCCACTTGTCCAGACAAAAGAAATTCTGACAATGCCATATTTAGCAATACTAATCGGACCACTAGTAATACTAATACTAGTATGATGTCTTAGTCTAAGAAATCTGTACTCAGGTTAAGGGTGGCATCAATATATTTTCCTAAGAATGAGAGCTGCAGAAGGAAATGGCAATCCACTTCAATATTCCTGCCTGGAAAATCCTATAGACAGAGGAGCCTGGTGGGCTACAGTCCATGGGGTCGCAAAGAGTCGGACACGACTGAGCTGCACACAGACACACACAAATAAGAGTGATAGCTGGGTTGTTTCTTGTGGAGGATTTAAAGGTTCTATTTTTACACTTTCTCATTTGGCTAAACCTCAGGGTATATAGGATCTTAGTTCCCCGATCAGGGACCAAACCTGAGCCCTGGCAGTGAAAGTGCCAAGTCCTAGCAAACACTGGATCACCACTTTCCCCAGAATAACATATTTATTCCTAGAAGGTCTTTTATATGGTTAACATCTGAAAACGACAAAAGTTAATCCATGTATATAGCCCAAGTAATGGAGAATACAGACAGTCTCTGACTTACAGGCAAGAACACTGGAGTGGGTTGCCATTTCCTTCTCCAATGCGTGAAAGTGAAAAGTGAAAGTGAAGTCGCTCAGTTGTAATACTTGCTGGGCTCTTTCAATTTAATGACATATTCTTAGCTGTTATTTTCTTCGTGATTTCCTTTCCCCTTGTCCCACCCTCAGTTCCTCTGTTCTGTTCTTGTGAGACTTCTGTTAGAACTTCTCGGGTTTACACTCAAGAGAACTATGTGTCTTGGCAAAAGAGCTGGGTTTTGTTTGTTTTCGGTAGTGGTTGGTTTGGGACGATGAGATGCCCAGGTCAGCTGATAAGACTAGAACAGGATCTGCAGGGAGAGAGGCCCTGAGAGAACCGTGGGAAAGCGGACACCAAGCCAGGTGGGTGTGGCTTTGGGCTCTCACCAGGTCAGGCTGTGAGCTTGGAAACGCACCCTTTGTGGTTATAAGGGTATTTGGTTCAGTACAACCTATGTTTTCTAAATGTATGGAGATGAGAATATATACTTGAGTGATGGAAAATTCACTCAAGTGTTGGAAAGCCTTTCTCCCACCCCTTTAAAGACCCAGCAAGCCGGAGCTCTGTGTGGGAGGAGTTGGTCTGGAAAACATCAAAGGTGATGAGGTTTCAGCTGGCTTTTGAAGGCTCCATTGTAAAATCCAGGCACAGGGATTAGCTTGGCCTGTGGTCAAGAAAGTACACGGTAGTTTTGGAGATCATATACCCCTGTGGAAGAAGCGGGGATCATCTACTGCCCCAGATGAGGCTAGGATGGAGGGCTGGGGAGTCAGACAACAGGGGCCTGACCTGAAGGCCCTGCAAGCAATGTGGAATTTCTCCTGAAGGAATTCTCCAAAGGTTTTTTTGAACAGGGAAAACACTATGATCACTACCTTTGGGTTTTATTAACATACTTCTGGTAGAAGGTAAATTTTGAGAGGGATATAGGAGTCTGTCCGCATTAGGGCAAACTTGTATTTCTGTTTTCATGACTGGGACTGGGCAGCCAGATCAGGGCAGGGTAGGCAGTTAGTGATCTGTACTGGGAGCTGGGATACTGAGAATCAAGGAGGCAAGGATAGAAATGCCCAAAGAAAACCAGGAGGATACTGCTCTGCTCCTCTGGTCTAAGAGGGAAATGAGAGGTTGCTTGTGAGATGTGATGGCATTGGAGGGTGGGAAAGTGGAAAAATACTGTAGGCCCTGGCCAAGAAAACTACCCGGAGAGGACTAAGAGGAGAACTCTCCAGGGGCAGGAAAGGAAGACTGTGTGGGAGAAGCGAGCTCCCTTGCTCTATGGGTTGGCTCATGATCTTAGTGGCTGCCCAGAAGATGTGGAGAAAACCAGAGGTTCCTTTCTGACATCTTCTCCTTTCCTTCTAGGACCCTGTGTTCACCTAGTTTTCCTTCTACCCCCCTGACTACTTTGCCCTTAGTTGGCTAGGTGGGTCCACTCTTCCAGACCTCTAAATGTAGGGGTATTGCTGAGGCCAGACTCTGAACCCCCTCTGTGTACTTCCACTCCTTGGATGATCTCCTCTGGCATCTTGGTTTTAAGTGTCATTGGTAATCTGAGGACGCCCTACTGATACTGTCTATCAAACAGCCCACTTAATATCTCTACTTGGATATCCAATAGGCATCTCAAACAAGTAAAAGGAATGACTTTTGATTCCCCCTTCATCCTCTGCCAGCCTACTCCTCCCCCATGATTCCTCATCTCATAAAATGACAATTCTCTTCATCCTGGAGTCATCCCTGAGTCTGTCTTGTCATCGTTCCCTTCTGAGTCACGTTCAACTCATCAGCAGGTCCTGTCAGTTCTACCCATTCATCTCTGTCCTGCCCCCGAGCACTCTATCACTCCCGATGACAGCCACCTCCTAATATAAGCCAATATAACACTCCTCCCCAGCATTCCTGTAATAGTGCTTGACTCTGTTCTCCAGTGATCACGTCGTTCTCCTACTCAGATTCTCCCTCTGGGAATGACTTCCCATCACAGTTAGAATAGAAACTCAATATGGCCCCCAAGGCTCCATCTGAGCTGGCCCTAGTTCCATTTCCTACTTCCCTTCCTTTCTATCAACTCACCCAACCATCCCCATTCAGAATCCACCTGCCAATGCAGGAGATACAGGTTTGATCCCTGGGTTAAGAAGATCCCCTGGAGAAGGAAATGGCAGCCCACTTCAGTATTCTTGCCTGGAAAATCCCATGGCTAGAGGAACCTGGTGGGCTAAAGTTCATGGGGTTGCAAAAAATGTGGCACAATTTAGTGACTAAACAACAACAAATATACCAACCACATTTCTCCCCTCAGGGTCTCTTCCTGGAATTTAAAAAAATTTTTATTTTGGAATACTACCTAACACCATGCACAAAAATAAACTCAAAATGGATTAAAGACCTAAACATAAGACCAAACACTATAAAACTCTTAGATGAAAACATCAGAAAAACACTCCTTGACATAAATCACAGCAAGACCTTATTTGACCCACCTCCTAGAGTAATGAAAATAAAAACAAGAATAAACAAATTCAATCTAATTAAGCTTAAAAGCTTCTGCACAACAGAGGAAACCATAAACAAGATGAAAAGGACCCTCAGAATGGGAGAAAATATTTGTAAATGAAGAAATTGACAAAGGATTAATCTCTAAAATATGCAAACTGCTTATGTAGCTCAATATCAAAACAACAAACAATCCAACCAAAAAATGGATGGAAGACCTAAGTAGACATTTCTCCAAAGAAGACATACAGGGCTGAAAGGTATATGAAAAGATGCTCAACATCACTAATTATTAGGGAAATGCAAATCAAAACTACAGTGAGGTATCGCTTCACACTGGTCAGAATGGCCATCATCAAAAAAAGAGAAAAATCTACAAGCAATAAATGTTGCAGGGGGTGTGGAAAAAAGAGAACCCTCTTGCACTGATGGTGGGAATGTACATTGATTCTTTCTGTAATGTTCTAATCCAAGATATTCTCCTGCCTCACTCTTATACTCCATTCAGGTTAAAAGAGCCTTTCCCTGGCACTCTTATTATTTTTTGTAGCCCTAATCACCATATGACCTTGTATTACTTGCTTACTTTTCACTATATATTTATTCCTTCAGTGAAAATTATCTACCACCAGTAGAACATAAGCCCCAGGAGGAAGTTTGCTCCTCAGTGATGTAGCTTCAGCACCTAGAAAAGTATCTAGGTAATAGCAGGAGCCTATTGCTTGGCCACCAACTCATGTCTGACTCTTTTGCAAGGCCATGGACTTTAGCCTGGTACCACTGAGCCACCTGGGAAATCCAGTAGGTATTTAATGAATATTTATTCAAAGAATGGAAGGCAGCATAGTTGAGCCCAAACTGGAAACTGGCAGGGTGGAAAGAGCAAAGGTCAAGGTCACTGGGGAGTTGAGAGAGTTGGTGAGAATACAGCTGGCACAGTTGGCCATGGATTCAAAGGTAGACACAAAGGGGGGAGAGGTCGGGAGCCTGGATAAACTTGGCAATGGCTGGTGGGGTGGGTGGTGATCAGTAAGTGTGGGCAGAGGGTGGGATGGAAAAAAGGAGCTTAGTCAAAAGAGGAAGATTGGAGTTGGATAATCTGGAGAAAGGAAAATGTGAATACATTGTATAATTATGATTTTTTTCAGAACAGGAGCTTTTTTTTTTTTTTTCCTTTCTAGCATTCTGTAAATAGTTTAGCACATACCAGACATTCAATTCATTGGTGAATGAGGACACCCAATCTCCAGGCTCTACAAGTGCGCATTCTTATTCTGGCTCCTTGGGTTTTCCAAAGACTGCAACAAGCACATCATGTTCTCTTGCTGTGTTAACATCTCACAGTCAACAATTCCATCTACTCATTGCCACATGGGTTCCTCCAGCCTTAGAGGAATTTGGGACAGTGCAAATCAGGCCACCTGAATTGCAGGTAGAAAAATTTGCCTGATGTTGCCCAGAAAGTGGTGTCAGAATCAAGACTCAACCACTTCATGGGCACAATGGGTAGGTACCACTAGTGTTTCCCTGATTCTCCTCAATTTCCGACACTGTAGGATTAGATGCAGGCTAGTTCTAAATGTCTCTGCAGAACCTTTTGAAATTGCCCTTCCAATTTCTGCTAATCTGAGCTACTCACTCCAACTGCTGAATTGCTTCCTCCTTTACTGATGCTACAGTTTTGCATACACATCCAGATTCATCTTCTAAATATCTTCTCCTAGCCATGACACTCTGCTGACATGTAGATTTTCTGCACCCAACACAAGTCTTGGCACACAGGAAGCATGCAGTGAGAGCTTGCTGAATGAACAGTGGTCAGCGCAGGGGCAGTGATTCAAGAGAACAGCTAAAAGCCAGGTCTTCTGCTCCATGGACTGGACCACTTGCCTCCCCTCAGGCCAGTTCCACTTCTACCTCTGGAAACCCTTTCAACCCTCCCCTCCCCTCTTTCCATGTTCTTTCTCTAGTGATGGGAAAACAGGCCCAGCATCTCAGGAAAGCAGGGTGGAGTCCTGTGCCGACAGGAGAGAAGAAACATAATCCTTGGAATTTGTGCTGATAATGCAGCCTTGCAAAATCATTCCCCAAAACAGAGGGAAGGGTGTTTGTTTTGTCTTGCTTTTTTTGCATCTGTTTCACTGCTGGCAGAACTGAACAGATGGCAAGTCAGTCCATTTCAATGATTTCCTAAGTGTTAACTGAGCTTCACAACTCAGAGGCAAAGGGTACATTCTTAAAGGACAGGGAAGGTCACAAACAAGATCTCTGCAGGTGGCAGTGGGCCTCATATTCATAAAAGTCCTCAACTGTAGACTTTTAAGCTTATCTTCAAATAAGATTGTCTATACTAAAATCCTGGGCACATGATAAAGGGATGGAAAGATGTTTGTGGAACTTAAAATTAGTGGCCCAATAACAGACTATTTTCAGTATGCTATGACCTGATTGTGTTCTATGCATCCTGAAATTATCTTGGGCACAGTATAATATTTGCATACTCCTGTATTACATTCATTAACAGGTTAAGTGTAAAAAACTTTCCATGATTTCAGTTTCACACATGAAAGAAGGCAGGGAGTCATGTTAAGAGATCAACACATGACTTCAAAGAGCAGACAATTGTTTTTCATAAAATTTTGACTATATCTTCTTTATCTTTGTCTCTTTCTGCCTTCTACCAGCTCCTCTATCCCCTCTTCCTCCAACTGAGATGCAAGCTGAAGTAGATGATGTTCAAGGATCTTCCTGGTCCTAGAAATCCGCCAGGAGTGGTGCCAGGAGTCCTGCTCAGTGGCTCCTGCATCAACTACCCTTTTCCCGAGATGAGCGACAGGCAGACAGACGCAAGGCTCGCCTGTGCAGCTGTTCTTCTCCTTCTAGCCTTCGGCCCGGCCACGCTTCAGGTTTAAACTGTGGGGAACGGAAGAATCAACTTTCTGGGCCAGAAGTGTGCCCAAGGCCCCTCATAGAGGTGTTGCTATTCTGACCCCAGCGCAGAGATGTGTATAA
>SJYV01003925.1:15217-27629 GCA_006410875.1 Neotragus pygmaeus | reverse complement strand
AAGCTGAAACTCCAGTACTTTGGCCACCTCATGCGAAGAGTTGACTCATTGGAAAAGACTCTGATGCTGGGAAGGATCGGGGGCAGGAGAAGAAGGGGACGACAGAGGATGAGATGGCTGGATGGCATCGCTGACTCCATGGACGCGAGTTTGAGTGAACTCCGGGAGTTGGTGATGGACAGGGAGGCCTGGCGTGCTGCGACTCATGGGGTCGCAAAGAGTCAGACACGACTGAGTGACTGAACTGAACTCAACTGACTGAACAAGGTTTCTTCTGCTGACAGCCTTGGGTGGCTCAACCTCCCTGTTGATTCTCTTGATTCTGTCCATACCTCGGATAGTCCCTTTAAGTACATCCTCTTCTTTGATCCTTTGGTGTTGCATCCTGGTACTTGCTGTGATCTTGACTTCACACTTCAATACCTGGTACAAGGCAGCCTAGGTCCTTCTCTAGCAGCAGGACTCTGGGATGTCTTCCACCAATGTAAATGGAGTCATTTCAGCACCTGCATTGTTGAATTAATTCCAACTTGAATTCTCATCTGTTCCCCTTTCCCAAAGTTCCAAAGGGTAATAAGACACAGAGATCTCATAGAACCAATCCTAGATCCATGCCATTTAGGTACAATAGCAGTCTCTAAACAAGAGTGATGTTTCCAGAACACAATGCTTATTACAGTCTCTAGACCCACACTGCTGTTGCCAGCTGTCGACACTAACACAGATGAAATGCTACCTGGGGGAAATTAAGGTAGACAAGAAAGCAAAAAGAGAAGAGGAAATCTGAGTTTCAGCTTCACTGGATGCCAGAGCGCTCGTCAATAATGCTGTTCACCAAATATTTATCCATCTTTCCCATTCCTGGCTTCTTGTGGTTTGTTAGGGTGTTATGACATGACTAGTTGAGCCAATGAATCTTGAGTCGGAATGACCGGGAGAGAGGCGTGTCTGTCTGTAGCCGAACACTGACTATCTGGTGTGAGGCTCCCCAGGAGAGCTCTTTGCTTCTGGTGAGATGAGATGTCCAGTTCAAAATTTTAGATGCTTCACCAGTCTGGGTCCCTGAGTGACTAGGATGACAACCACCAAGTTAATCCATTATGAACACAATGTATGACAGAAAAATATATCTTTAAGCCACCAAAACAGAGAGATTGTGTGTTATTACAGTGCAATCTAGCTTGTGTGTGTGTTCAGCCACTCAGTCATGTCCAGCGTTTTGCAACTGCAGGTACTGTGGCCCACCAGGGTCCTCTCTTCATGGAGTTTTCCAGGCAAGAATACTGGAGTGAGCTGTCATTTTCCTGCTCCAGGAGATCTTCCCGGCCCAGGGATCGGACCTGCATCTCTTGCGCCTTCTGCATTGGCAGGAAAGTTCTTAAACACTGTGACACCTGGGAAGCCCAAACAATCTAGCTTGTCCTGATTCAAATTCTTTTAATGTAGTAGTAGTCCAGTGAACTCAATGACCTTTGCCACTTCTTTCCAAACCTTGCAGAAACCCCACTTGAAGAGCTATAGAACCTGTCCCCTTGCTTATGCTCCAAAAGCCCAATCCAATGCATTGGGCTCTCAGGACCATACTCTTTCCTTAGCCTTTGGATTCCCCAAGCCATGGCTGACTTTACTGCTCCAAAGGCAGCACCCAATCTCTCTTTTCTATCAGTTTGCTGGCAACATCAGTTCCCCACTGGCGAAGCGAAAAATGTCCTGAGAAGCATCTAAGAATGAGTATTTGGAGATGAAGGAAGAACAGTTGTGATGGCAGAAGCCATTCTACCCACAAAGATTAAAGGGCTTGTTTGGAATTGCATTTTCTCTGGCCCAAGCCTTAGCCCTGCCCTCTCCAGGTGGAGTAAGATTCAGCAGAGACTCATAACAGGTGCAGCCACTTCCACAATTTAATGTCTCAGAGAGTCTCCCCTCACCCTAGGATTTCCCTGAACCCCTGCATTTCTAATGCAGACCATGATCCAAGAACCACTCATATATTAGAGACAGTGTTAGCCACTCAGTCGTGTCCAGCTCTTTGCGACCCCGGGGGCTGTAGCCCACCAGAGTCCTCTGTCCATGGAATTCTCCAGGCAAGAATACTGGAGTGGGTTGCCATTTCCTTCTCCAGGGGATCTTCCCAACCCAGGGGTCAAACCTGGGTCTCCTGCATGGCAGGCAGATTCTTTACCATCTGAACTGCCAGGGAAGCCCACTAGAGACCATCACCTTCTGTTAATAATAATATAGTGATTGGTTCCCAGATTCTGTGAATGCACCCACTTTGTCTGCCATGACTGTCCAAATGTTATAAGCAGAGGAGGAGGAGTTTAATAACGCTAGGTGGCATTTCCGTGGGACTCTAGAGTGTCAGTGATTCCTCCAGTCCACAATCTTCCTTGGAGAAGCACAAGGAACAGGAGCTGAATTGAGAAGCGTGGTGATTATTCCTTGATTGCCAGCTGGACTAGGGCCTCCTCCTCCTGACACTTGCTCATTGCTAGGTAGAAGGGTCAAGGAGGCTGGTAGCCAGCTTCCAATATGACCTGCAATGATTCCCATCTAGTGACACCCAGACTCAAACACCCCCAGTGATCCCCATGCCTAGTGATCCCCACACTCTTGTGCCATCTCCTCCCACCTTGTATCAGGATTGCTCTGTGTGATTAATGGCATGCAGCCATAGCCACCTCTAGTTATAAAAGACATCGAAGAGTTGTTTTGGGTTCTCACCCCCTTTTGGATCACTTACTCTAGAAGAAGCCAGTTGCCAAGTATTTTGAACCCGGAGGGAGCCCTATGGAGAGAGAAGCCCCTGTGGTCCTCTTTCCAACAGCCTGGGAGGAACCAAGGCCTGCCAACACTCACGTGAGTGAGCTTGGTAGCAGATTCTCCAGCATCAGATGCCTGGTGCCCTGATCAGCAGCTGACTGTCCCCTCATGGGCTGGAACTACCAAACTAAGCCACTCCCAAATTCCTGGCCCTTAGAAACTATACAACAGGTTGTTTGTCCTTTTAATCTAACTTCTGCAGTATTTTGGTACATAGCAATCAATAACTAATAAAAAGCCAATGGCTCTCTGAACCCTGGGACCTTTCCAAGCCTCTGGTGTCCTACATTGTACTAGAATTTGAAGCAACATTCGGCCTCTTGGTTCTGCCTTCTGGAATTGAGTACTGTGACCTTGGGCACCAACAGACATGACTAACCCATCAACTCTGTCTATCCATTTGGAAGTAGAGGGGCAAGAGAATAGGAAAGGAATGGTTATACATCCTGTGATGGAGGAAGGAGGCTGTTTGAGATTTCTTTCATTCATACCTATGCAAATGTTTCTTTTTATTGTCTGTGTAATGTCTTGTTGTTGGCTGAGCTGGGCTTTTCTCATTGTGCAGATTACGCCTCCACTTCCTCTCTCCCAAACATACCCGATTAAGCACATAGATACCAGATGACAGATTTTGCTTTGGCAATTGGGGGAGCAGTTTTGGCAGGAAAGGAAAGTCTAAGGAGCAAGTGTAAACAAAGGTAGCAGGAGGTCTGAGCCCCACAGTCACAGTGACAGAGGTTGGACCTGCTTTTTGGAAGAGACTGTGATACACGGAGTGAAGCTCTGGGCCCATGAGAACCACCTTCGACTGAGAGAGGAAGCTTTTCTCCCTCTTGGTGCTGTTCACCCAAGAACTCGTGTATCTCCAGGTGGGGAAGACCCAGGATGCATGCCCCTAGCAGTGGTGGGTCACTGTCCTTTCGCAGACAGAGACAGGGTCAAGTTAGATTAAGCCATCTCAGGTATAGAACTGACACCCACCTACAGCTAGGTGTCTAAAACTCCCACTCTGACACCAGCAGCTGAGTGGAAAAGAAGCACAGGGCAAGGATGAGGGGTTGCCCAGCGCCCCATGCCTTCCCTAGAAGTGCCACCCGCCCAGCACCTCCGTGTGTCCACCTGCTGCAAAGTCCCTTGAACCTCAACATTTAAGGGTCTTTTGGCTGTTTCATTATGTGGGTAGGATTGACTGAATCATTGGTCATTGGTGATTGGAACACAATCTCCTGCCTTTCTTCCTTCCCTGGAGATTGAAGGGTGGGGCTGAAGCCTTCAACCTTCTCATCACGTGGTTGGTTTTTGTGACAACTAGTCCCATCCTGAAGCTATCTAGTGACTTCTCCAGCCCAGGAGTCATTTCACTAGCACGCAAAAGGTAGGAAATTCCAAGGGTTTTGGGAGCTCTGGGCCAGGAATCTGGGACAAAAGTCAAATATTTATTATGTTACAGTGAGAAACTTTAGAATAAAGTGACAGAGTTGGGGCAACTTTTGCTAGGAGTACCCAGAGGTCATAGTGTTGAAACTCTAGCCCCCTGCCCCGGCTCTCCAAAATGGGCTGCTCCAGGTTGCAGGCACATCCCACAGGCGAGCTCTCTCATCACATAGAAGAGGGAGGGAACCAGAGACAGGACATGTTTTCCCAAAGGAGTCACTTCAGGCAGAACTGAACTCTCAAAAGTACCTCCCACTCCCTGCTCAGGGTTGCCTTCAAGCAATGTCCCAGGTGAAGTTTCCTATGCAGTAGGCTAAACCTAAGGTATGGAAAAAATACAGACTATTCCCTTCAATGGTTAATATTTTTCACTAAGAGTCTTGAAGCGTGAAAACAAAAATGAGAATGTGAAACATATGAAGCAAATGATCCTTGGCTCCAGGAAAAATCAGACTAAGCATATTTTGATTTCAGTATTATAAAGGCAATATAAAGGTAATTTAATTGCTTGCCTTTATAATACTGGAAATACCCCTGCAGGAAAACTATAATTTTTCTTTTAAGAGGCGGTTTTATTTTTTTTTTTTTTGTCCTTATTCAGTTTTAAAGATCTTGAGTTGAAAGCCCTTTTACTAATACCAAAACCCACTGATAGTTTCTTGGCACATTTGACTGGATAAAATTGATTGCATTGCATTTCCCATGCAGCATACTGTACATCGAGGGAAACAAGTCTGTGTTGGTTGTACGAGGCTACAGGCAGGAGTTGGTCTCTTCCTTCTCTAGGAGTCAGACTGTCTTCATAAGATAAGGGGATTTCCCTGGTAGTCCAGTGGTTAAGAATCTGCCTTGCAATGCAAAGAACATGGGTTCAGTCCCTGGTCAGGGAACTAAGATCCCCCATGCCAGGGAGCAGCTAAGCCAACATGCCACAACTTCTGAGTCCACGCTCTAGAGCCGCAACTGGAGAGTCTGTGTGTCACAACAGAAGATGCCATGTGTCCCAACTAAGACCTGATGCAGCCAATTCAGTAAATATTTAAAAAAAAAGATAAGGTGGGGTGCCCTGAAGTGGAAGAAATGAAGTTATGTTACTTATTTTAGCAATTTTCTGCAAAGCAAAATATACTGGAAGCAAACAAAACAGTTCTTAAAGATGTGCCTTATGCTGTTTCAATGCACACAAGCTTCTCCAAAACTACAATGCACCAATAAATGAGTTACTTTCTAATTTCCACACCTGGGAAATTGCACAAGGCGATGGTAATATACCTAGTCCCAAGTATGGCAGTTGGTAATGGCAGTTTTCATATGCTTGCGAACAGTTTAGATAAAAGTCAAAAGTACTTCAATCTTGTACTCTTTTTGTATCTGCAAAGTTCTGTATGTGATTCTTTTACTTACTGAAAGTCTGTAGTTTTTAATATGTGATTTGTAAAACTTCTTAATTCTTGTTTGAGGATTTTTAAAAAACGTTTACATTTTTGTCCTCCATATCTTGCTTTGTTTATAAGGAGGTGGTCAGGACACTGAAATATCAATGTTTTTAAAAATTAAAGAGAGAACAAGGCCATAAAAATTTCTTTTAAGTCAGGCAATGAAATGCCTGGTACATTTGGGTCACACGCATCTGATTCTACATCAGACAACGGCTTCTTAAACACTGTCTGGGTATAGACACCAAATATTTTGCATATTTTGCATATTCAAGAATATTCAATAAGCTATTTGACTGCTGAATGTTTACCTATTGGGATTTAGCTTCCTCATTTGTCAATTGAGAGTCTAAGATAAGACTTCTCAGGCCAGTTTTAAAAAACACTTTTAAGATTAGAGCTTCCAGCTTCTCGGTCAACTGTTTAATAGTATCATCTCTATTAGCTAGGGTCAGATTCTCAAATTTGGCCTCACACTGCAAATCACTTGGGAAGTTTTAAAGCATCTGAAAGCCCAGACATCATCCAAAATAAACGACTTGCTCTGGAATCTTTCAGTTCCTTCACAAACAGATGCTGAGACAAAGACATTGGAATTGCCTACTTCTTGTAACTAATCCCCTATGTTTATAGCTCAGCTACTTCTGCATATTTAAATGTGATGCTCTCAGATAGAAATAAGCATTATCTTCCACCACAGAGAACGTTTCAGTGCTCAGATATCTGAACTAAACACCTTTAATTGTCTATAATACTCAAAGGGGTTCTTGAACTTTAGACTTTATATAAAGACAAGAGAATGGCTTTATAAATTGCAAATATTTCATAATATGCACAGTCACTCAATCATGTTTGGAACAAGTAGGTGTGAATAAATTTAAAGTGGCTGGTAGGCTGCAATATTAAGCTTAGTTTACAAACATAATCTCAAGCTACAGATACATGGCGTGAACTTAGTGTGGCTGATCCTTTGCTCTAGGAAATTGATTAATCCCCATGCAAGCCCTCCCCTTTCTCAGCTGGGTGGGTTTATTGGCTGATCCTCCTCTGAGCCCATGCTGTTCCAGATCTTCTACAGGTCTATGTTAAATCCATTGTTACAGTGCACAAGACAGGCAGGAGGTGAACTTTGCACATATAAGTGATTATTTACACAAACCCACACATATAAAATAGATCACTGCTCAGCTTGCATCAGCTGTGTTTTCATAGTCCTAGTTATTTGCAATTTGCTAACACAACCCCGTGATTTAGAACATAATTTACTTCCCTTTAATGTACTTTATGAAATGAGTGACAGCCACGAGTGATGGTATTTCTGAACCGTGGCTCTCATTTGGGAGCAAAAAGACCACTTTTTGACTGACGACTGTCTAAAAGCCTTCCCTGCTGGGCCGGACATTAGTGGACATGTACTGGCTGAAGACTGACCTTTGAAAGGTTCATTCAGGGGCCACCACGACGGGTGCCACCACAGCACATGTGGACAACCTACAGCAAACATGGTGGGTTTCGAGGGTGTCACTTGTTTCCTCAGAACCAATGGGAAAGTAAATACCAGTGATCAAGCTAGAATCCTAATTGCTGGTAGTGGTGGACTGGAGAATGTGGCTTGGATCTGACTCTCAGTTTCATTAAGATCCTCCCACTCCAGCTCTGCAAGTCTAGGCCTTACCACCCCTAGAGGAGAGACAAGTCATATAGACTAGATACACCTGCCCACAGCCACTGGATGGTGTATATGACCATAGGATGGGCCCTGGCTGAGCTGACCAACTCCACCCATGGATGAGGTTGGCCAGCCTGTCTTAGGAGGCTTCTAGATGTGAAAAAATAGGGAAAACTATTCTAGGTAAAAGCACCGAGACAGTGACTCTACCCCACTAGTGAAGTGTGGCCCATGGATGTTGGATTCTGACCTACTATACTAGCCATTCTCCTCCCACAGAGGAATGAGGGAATGCTGAAGGGTATTAGAGATTCCTCTGTCCTCATGCTCCCTCAGGGAGGTGGAAAGGCGGTCCCTTCCTTCATGGTGCATGTCTGAAGTGCTCTTATGCCCATTCGTCCACTGATCACAAGGCTACTATGCAGGCAGACCTATTAAATCTCTTTCAAGTCACCGCATGTCTTTGTCTCCCGGGTCATGCCCCTAGCCCTGGCCACCAAAATGCTGGGATCACCACCAGAGCCTCATGTGCAAACTTTTCGTCATTTGCCCCTCCACATCCTTCCCTGCGCCCCAGGAGGCTGACCCCACAGGCCATGTCTCTGGGGTTTTCCTGACATCTGTCTTCTGGTTAGATCAGGCTAGCGGGAAGCATGGACTGAGCTCATGGGGAGGGGTCTCCCCTCTGTTTCCCTCACGGCATTGGCTGCATTCGTCTACAGTCCCGGCTTCTGTTAGATTGCCCCTCTTCCTGTGACTCCAGCTCTTTCCCCTGAGCTCCTGGGCTTGGTGTATTAAAGGCTCCCACCAGTGCGAGTCCCCAGGTGCTACTGCTAAGTCACTTCAGTCGTGTCCGACTCTGTGCGACCCCATAGACGGCAGCCCACCAGGCTCCCCCGCCCCTGGCATTCTCCAGGCAAGAACACTGGAGTGGTTTGCCATTTCCTTCTCCAAGTCCCCAGGTGCAGCACCATCCTTTCTGGGTTGTGTAAACAGTCCTTCATTAACTTTTCAATAAAAGCCTATAAATGTGTCACATGTTTCCCACGGTAAGGTGAGACACCCTCTAAATGATCCCCCTGCAACACACCCCTATAATCCACTCTGCACACAATGGCCCAGAACTATTTTTCTAAAAGGCAGACCTGCTACTTTCCCCCTGATTAGCACACACCAACGTGATTAAGTGCCCTCAGGCTCAAGTTCAAACTCCTACATGATCCTACATGATCCTGCGTGATCTGTTCTCATGTTTCCTCTTGCCATCATCCCTCTTTCTCTTTTCAGTCCAGCTAGACCAAGGTTTAGAGTTGCTCACAACCTCCTTGTCTTGAATGTTTACACACACAGCTGCCTCCCATCATCCATGGCTTTGCTTTCTGTAGTTTCCGTTCCCCATGGTCCACTGTGGCCCAAAAATACGGGAGATGAAGAGTTCCGGAAGTAAACAATTCATAAGCTTGGAATTGCAGCCATTCTGACTTCTGTGATGAAGCCTTGCAGCGTTCTGCTGTATCCTGCTTGGTATGTGACTCATTCCCTTGGCCAGCGTGATCGTACTGTGCCTGCTACCCACCCGTCAGTCACTTAGCAGCCATCTGGGTTATGGGACTGACTGTCGTGGTATCACATTCACATAACTTTTATTCCAATATATTAGTGTCACTATTCCATTATTGTTGTTAATGTCTTACTGTGCCTAGTTTATAAATTAAACTGACATATGTGTGTATGCAGAGAAAAAATTATAGTCTATATAGGGTTTGGTACTCTGGTTGAAGACATCTACTGAGGGGGTGTCTTGGAATTTATCTCCCATCATTAAAGAGGGATGAGTGCGCTGCCTTCTGCCTGAAACATGCCATCTTTTTCAAGTATCTCGTATCCCTGAGCCCCACAATTCCAACTCTTTATCTGGATGAATTCTACTTGTACCTTAGGTCTTTGCTTGACTGTCGCCTCCTCCCATCAACAGTTTGGTTTAGAGATTTGGTATTCATGGCACTGGTTTATTTGCCCTTGGGTCCCAGCAAACTGTGACTTCCCTGCCTTCCTGAGGTCTCATTCATACCATCCTACTTCCAGTCTCAGGAACAATGCCTGGGAAAGGGACAGGATGGTCAACAGGTCAGTAACCATGATACTTGTTCATTGGTTTTGTTTCCTGCAGAAATTATCTCCCGCTCAGTCTGCAACTGTGGTATACAACTAAGAATCTTATAAGGAAAGGAATGACACAGGAACTCTCAGGCTGAGAGCGATCCTATAAAAAGAACAACAAATAGAATGATTCTCTGGCTTCAGGTCACCCTACTCTCAGAGCTTAATGATAATGAATGGTGCACATCCATATCTCTTTTAATATTCATTTTCAATTGGAGAATAATTGCTTTAGAATGTTGTGTTGGTTTCTGCCATACAATAACATGAACCACACATATTACTTTCCTTTTGATCCTCGCTGCCACCCCGCTAGGCTGTCACAGAGCACCAGCTTGAGCTCCCTGTGCTATACAGCAACTTTCCACTCGCTATCTGTTTTACTTGTTGTAGTGTATACATTTCGACACTACTCTAATCTCACAGTTCGTCCCACCCTCTCCATTCCCGATCTGTGCCCACAAGTCCATTCCCTGTGTCTGTGTCTCTAGTCCTGCCCTGCTAATAGCTTCATCAGTACCATTTCTTCTAGATTCCACATATAGGCATTAATATATATTTGTTTTTCTCTTTCTGACATACTTCACTCTGTGTGACAGGCTCTAGGTTCACCCACATCCACATTTTAACTCAACCACTGGATGTTTGAGAATCTGTCCACATATATAGCCTTTTCAAATATAATCACGATAGAACCCATCCCATATGTTTTTTAAAAAGCCAATCTCACATAGAATTGGATTATGGATTAGCTGTAATCTTGGTCTACAAAGCATTCATCATCAACCCATGACTGACTTGGGCATTTAGCTATTTTAATAGTATAATACATATATTCTCCACCGTCCCCCTCTCCCCCAGTCACCTACGTCTAACGATGCAGATTCACCCATCCCCTGCCCTCGTTCTTCCTGCTTCAGGGAACCACCATCCTGAATCTTGTGTTGATAACTTTCCTACTTTTCTGCTTTCTTTTTATTACAACTATTGGCATAAAGAGTCTATGTTTGCATTTTAGTATTTTTAATTTTATAAAAAGGCATCTTGATATAATTTTCTATACTATACTTAAAAATAATCCTTTGGATTGTTTCACTTCACTTACTTGGCTAAAGTTCATATGTATTGTTATATGTCACTGCATTTATTTTGTTCTTTCTGCTGAATAATTGCCCATAGTAACTATATCATAATTTATTCATTCTCCTTCAGGGGACAGGCATTTGGATGGTTTCCAAAGCCACTGGGAATAACAGTGCTATGAACAGTCTTTTACATGTTTCCTGTTGTGTATGTATCAATCAGAATAAGCTATAATTTGCTACAGTAACAATCTTTATAATCTAAGCCTTAAAGCACCAAAGGGTTACTTCTCACCATGCTGTCTCTTGTCAAAAAGAAAGGCTCTGCTTATTATGATCACTTAAGGACCTAAGCTGACAAAATAGTCACCGCTTCCAAGGTTGATGGTAGGTGTGCCGGAGGGAGAAAAGGGAGCCCTGGAGGTTTTGGCATCAGCATTTCAGGGCTCCAGTATTGCAGTGATGTATCACTTCCACTTAGAACTCATCAGTCAAAACTAGGCCTGTGGACCACCTGGGCTTCCCTAGTAGCTCAGTTGCAGTTGGTAAAGAATCTGCCTGCAGTGCAGGAGACCTGGGTTCAATTCCTGGGCCAGGAAGATCCCCTGGAGAAATGGACCACCGAATCACAAGAGACCAGGAAGTTTGTTTTCTCAGAAGATCTTTAGGAGATAATGCCCAGCATTTTACAACCCAGTCACTCCCCTCCTGTGTGTATATGCAAAGAATTTTGCATACTCTGGTATTTATTAATGCCATCTTCCAAAGTGACTGTACCAAATTATACTTCCACTTGCATGATAAGAAATTTTGTGAATGCATAGCGTTTCCAACTCTTAGTATTATTAGATTTCAAGACTTTTTTTNCGCTCCTCCATCCATGGGATTTTCCAGGCAAGAATACTGGAGTGGGTTGCCGTTTCCTTCTCCAGGAGATATTCCCCACGCAGGGATTGAACCCGGATCTCCTGCATTGTAGACAGACGCTTTATCATCTGAGCCATCTGCAAATCATATATCTGGTTTGGCTCAGGGACTATGTCCAGAAACATAAAGAAAAGTTACAACTCAATAATTAAACAATTTTTAAAATGGGCAAAAGATCTGACTAGACATTTCTCCCAAAAAGACAAATGGCCAACAAGTACATGAAAACACCTAAACATGATTAATCTATGGGGAAATGCAAATAAAACCACAATGAGAATCCACTGTGAAGACATTTCATTCCACTGAAATGTCTAGAATCAAACTGAGATAATAAGTGTTGGAAAATCTGTGAAGAAACTGGAACCCCAGTACACTGCTGGTGGTAGTGTAAATGGTGCAGTTACTGTGTAAAACAGTCTGATTGTTTTTTAAATGATTAAACATAGAAGTTAGTGCATGATCTGGGAAATTCATTCTTAGGTATATACCAAAGGGAAATAAAAGCATTCTACACAAATACTGTACATAAATGTTTATAGCAGCATTATTTATAATAGCCAAAAGGCAGAAATAACCCAAATGTCCATCACTGGATAAATAGACCAATAAAATATAGTAAACCTATATAATGGAATACTCAGTTCAGTTCAGTCGCTCAATCGTGTCCGACTCTTTGCGACCCCATGAATTGCAGCACACCAGGCCTCCCTGTCTATCACCAACTCCCGGAGTTCACTCAAACTGATGCCCATCGAGTCGGTGATGCCATTCACCCATCTCATCCTCTGTCACCCCCTTCTCCTCCTGCCCCCAATCCCTCCCAGCATCAGAGTCTTTTCCAATGAGTCAACTCTTCGCATGAGGTGGCCAAAGTACTG
>SJYV01003922.1:56869-67673 GCA_006410875.1 Neotragus pygmaeus | reverse complement strand
TTTTTTTTTTTTTTTTCCTTGACTGAGTGAGTTCAGAATCACTCTGGACGGCAGGGAGTCTCTGATAAAGTCAAATCCAGACTTTCACCTGTATCAGCACAGTATGTAGTACTAATACACACCTGTATTCGGTCCCTCAGGTTACAGTCACACAAACCGAGGGGGTAAGGAGAACGGAAGTGAACGGAGTTGCTCTGAGCAGTAGTATCTCTGCCACTATAGGAGGTGGAGGTGGGAGGGGAAAGGGGTATATTTTTTAAAAGAAATAATGCTTTACTTGTTGAATCAGATGTGTTATCCACTGAGCCAGGTATCATCAGCTAATGGACTAGGTAGTCCTCCTAATGAGTCCAGCAGATCATCTGCTGAAAACATTTCTAAGACTTTATTTCTCAGCTCCATGCCATCTTCAGAAGGTAGAGGATTTAACCTGGGCTCTGGCTTCAGTCTCAAGCAAGGCTTACAGATTTTGTGGCCAGTTAAGAGTAGAAATGAAAAACTTACACCATGCAAGACAAAGGACAAGGAATTTGGTTGACTGCTTGTAAATGACTTCTTATTCACTTGATGCCAGAAAGAATAGTTTGTTACAGAAAGTAGAAAAGGAGGTCAGTTTCATTAATTTTGTGATCTCATAATACACCTGGTACTTTAGTTGATTCTTGATGAAGACTTGTTCATTAAATGAATAGGAAAGATGGATGAATGAAAGAGTGAACTGACAAAAGTTTTAAAAGTATGAACTTACAGATTTTAATGTGACAAAATCTTTGGTTCCTACCATCCTCCAATATGCCTGAAACATCCTCATATCTCATAGGAAGTTGGGAGAACAGGAACTACACTGAGCACATATCCTATGTCAGATATTATGGGATCCACATAAAACTGGCTCATTTACTTATCTCAATAACCTTGTGAAATAAGGATTATTGATCCATTTTACAAAAAAAGACATGGATTAAGTAATGTGTGGGAGATCACATGGTTCAGTAATGGAGACCTGGGATCTGGAGTAGTCTAGCTTCATATACTCTCTGCTTTTCCAAATTTCTCTTTAGCTTTTGACAATTTTAATTATAGGAAAAAAAAAACTAAAAGATATAGGTGTGGTGTATGTGACAAAACAAAAGTTGAATACTTTGTTAGGAGTAAAAAAAAAAAAAACAGGCACTGATACCTACGTGACAAGAGAGGAGGTGTTGCTGTGGCTTTGCTCACAAATGGCACCAATTTACAAATTCATGAATATCCGCTGACAGGCGGAAGGTCCAACCCACAGCTCAGATTTCCTCTTTGTCTAATACTGACTATAAGCAATTTTTCTAGTTTCCTGAACGACTGCACAGCTCACCATAAGTGCTGTTACTAGCGGCTGACATTTAGTGAGCACTTACTGTGTCAACTTCGCTTCAACTTTCTTTTGATTGTGTTCTCATCATGCATCTTTTACCATCCTTTCTCTCAGCCTGTCTTTGTTGCTGTATGTAATGTATGTTTCTTGTACTGAAAAATGCTTCATTTTCAAGGTTGTGTTAATTTTTGCTGCACACACACACACACACATACATTATTATGTTTCCTAGTCTTCTCTAATCTGTGAAAGTTCCTGAGTATTTGCTTGTTTTTCGTAGCCTTGACATTGTGTTAATACAGTAGTGTTAGTTGCTCAGTTGTATCTGACTCTTTGTGACCCGAGGGACTTTATCCCACCAGGCTGTCTGTGGAATTCTCCAAGCAAGAATATTCCTTCTCCAGGGTAACTTCCCCATCCAGGGACTGAACTCAGATCTCCTGCACTGTAGGCAGATTCTTTACCATCTGAACCACAAAAATATAGTAGAAGCGGGAGTCAATAACATTTACTTCAGAAACAGAACATCCTCCTTTTCTATCTGGCTTCTGGCTTGTGGGGTTGAGTCAATCTAGTTTGCATTTAGGCTAAATCAGAGCTTGGTTGTTTATTTCATTAGATTCAGTCTATTAGAGTCTTCAAATGATTGAAGGGCAGGATTAGAAACATCCTTACAGTATGACTTGATGTCTGAATTTCTGGAGGGTTTGTCTCAGTTATTTTGCTCACTAGGCTTCAGAATATTCCACCATTGTGCATTTCAAGGAGACTTTTGCAGCTCTCTTGCCCTTACCCGTGATATTCTGCATGAGCACTTAATGAAAGCCAGTGGAAATGAGTCAGTGACTGGGTTCAGAATCTTTATTTCTAGGGATCCTATGGATTCTAAACCATCATTTCTATCCAATTTTGATCTTTACAAGTTCATTGAAATTTTAGCTGCTTTCTGTCCTTCNTGAGCACTTAATGAAAGCCAGTGGAAATGAGTCAGTGACTGGGTTCAGAATCTTTATTTCTAGGGATCCTATGGATTCTAAACCATCATTTCTATCCAATTTTGATCTTTACAAGTTCATTGAAATTTTAGCTGCTTTCTGTCCTTCCCAACTATTCTATAGTGATGGAAACCATCATGGGTCTCTTCTCTCCTAGGAGGGTGGCATTATTTTGTGAATCTTAGTTCCCTGGATTTTTGTGTTCATCTTTTGCACTTTAGTTGGCTTGAAATTTATGATCTGTAGGTCATCCAGCTTGTTCTTCTTATCAGAGTGATGACAGCATTTTATCATGATTTTTTACATTTCATATAGAAGTGGAAGCCAACTTTTGTTTTTCAAAGCTTCAATTTTTTTAAGCCATAAAATTACCTAGAATATTTTAACCGGTTCATTGGATGTTTGCACTTTTTGGTTGTGTATGCCTCAACTCCTCCATCCATGAATCTACTTTACATCACATTAAAAAAAATCTGATTTTTCTGGCTTTTGTAAGAAGTCAACCGGCACAGAAATTTCAGTTGTTGTTCAGTCATTAAGTCCTGTCTGACTCTTTGCAATCCCATGGACTGTAGCACACCAGGCCTCCCAGTCCTTCACTATCTCCCGGAGTTCACTCAGATTTATGTCCATCGAGTCATTGATGCCGTCCAACCACCTCATCCTCTGTCGTCCCCTTCTCCTCCTGCCTTCAACCTTTCCCAGCATCAGGGTCTTTTCCAATGAGNTCCCAGTCCTTCACTATCTCCCGGAGTTCACTCAGATTTATGTCCATCGAGTCATTGATGCCGTCCAACCACCTCATCCTCTGTCGTCCCCTTCTCCTCCTGCCTTCAACCTTTCCCAGCATCAGGGTCTTTTCCAATGAGTCAGCTGTTTGCATCAGTGGCCCCTCATTAGCATTTTAAGTGGTTGTTGGGAAGAGAGCCACCTTCTAGAACTTTGCCCCTCTGCTGTCTCCCCTTCTCTATTCTTTTTGAGTCTCTGTTCTTAACCTAATCCCTCCACACCTCACTGTTGTGGTGTCCTTATTTTCTTTCTCTGCTATGTTGTGCAATCAATCTTAGCTCCAATTCCTAGCTCAAACACCAGCATCCTATGATAGTCAATGAAACAATACATATTCCACATACCATGATATATCCTCTTAAAGGAAATAGTCGAGTTTATAATTTCATAATCTTCTTTCATTATAAAAGAAACAGATTTCTATATGACATAAGAGATTGGATTATATGACTCCTAAGACTTCTTCAACTCTGAGGGCCATAGAGAGACATAAAGATGTAGTGAGACAAAGAGAGAGCTGAGAAGAAAACCAATATTTTCTGCATGTCTGTTACATATTTCATGAAAATAATTATAGTAACATTCATGAATATTTATGAAATGTTTATTTTCTAGGCACTCTTCTTAGTATTTGCATGAATTACATTTTAATCCTACCTATGAGATAGATTCTGTTAAAATCCCATTTTATAGATGAGGAAACTGAGGATTGGGAAGGTTAGATCCATTGCTCAAAGTCATCAGGCTGGTAGCCAGTAGGTTGTGGAGAAAACACTGGAACTCTGCATAGTCTGACTCAAGAACTCAAGTGCTTAATCACTGCACAAAATACCAAGCACGCTTCGTACCCTCTTCCACAGTTATCACTGTGCTGTCAGGTAGGTATGTTTGCTGCCTCATTTTGCAACTGAAAATGCTCAGCAATTGGAAAACTCGTGTGCCCTTGGTCATATATCTAGTTAGTGGCAGGGAGCCTGGATGAGACCAATTTTGTGTTAGTCCTGAGGTTCTGCTCTTCCCATGGTACCCTGGGCACTCTAGCTAGGTGTTGCTTAGGTAACAAGTGGTGACAATGACTGGCCAGGAAGAAAAGCAGTTCACCCAGAAATTGTGCCACAGATTCAGAGCAGAGATTCTGGGCTAGAACCCCCCCTCGGGAGCCTCCCTATCCCTGCAACTATAATTTCCCTCAAAGCAGCAGCTCCATCCTTCATCTCAGAGCTGTCTGGCATTTCTCACTCCCCGTCACTCTCTGGGGACAGATCATTGACCCACGGCGGCTTTGGACAGCAAGTGCAGGAAACACAGGAGCATTTGACTCAGTTGATAGCAGACATGTTCAGGCTAATGTCACCCTGAACGAGACCAGCAACTGTGGAGTCAGTGGCTGAGTCTGCAGAGATGGTAGGTGGAGAAACAGATGTACCTTGACTGGAGTCAGCGCAACATCTGGTAAACCTGGCCCATTGCTTGATAATTAATCTTGGTGTTGAATCTAATGACACGATGGGATGGAGAAATTGGGCGATTTGATTGGACACATTTTGATAGTTTAATTTTCAATAACACATGGTCCGAGCTTGTTCACATAATTACTAAATAGATTAATATGCCAATATCTCTGACCAGCTGGAAGGGAAAGATTTAGGCCTTCAAAGATCTTTGACGGGCCTTTAAATTAAAGTTGATGGTCTGGAGAGAATGGGAGTGCAGGCCTCCTGGGGATATGCAGTCAAATCAGAGCCAGTGATGAAGGCCTTGGAAACAGTGATTTTATCATTACTTTTAAAAATAAACCCCTGGCTGCCTGCAGAATGTCAATTTGTCTGCAGGCACACTGTACCTTGAGTTACAGGACAATTGGGAAACCTGTCTTCCTTTCCTGAGGTGTTTGAATTCACTGCAACTATGCTCATGATAGAGGTCAAGAAAAACCACACACGTGAGTCAACAAGGGCCACAGAGCCTGATGTGGTGCCAATTGTCCCCGGAGCCTTGTGGCCTCTTCTTTCAGGATGACTGTTTCAGGACACAATTCAGTTGCAGTGTCTACAGGAACAGAAAGGAGAAAGCTAAGTGTCTCCACATCTATAATCTTCAGCGTGTGATCAGTTGCACACAGGAGTCAGGAAGGTGATTATTATTTTCCTCATGGAAAGAAGAGGTCACATGTTCGTCTCTGAAGGGGTGAGGACCAGACCAATGAGGGTTCAGTGAGACAGAAAAGCCCAAAAGAGGCCTGTGCAGCGAGGTGGCCTCTGTGTACAATCCAGGAGGATTACTTAATCATGATAAGCGTCAGTTTTCTTGTCTATAAAATAGGATATTTACAGTGACTGCATCATAGTTAAGAGACATAATGTACTTAGTAACAGCAAGGGACACACCATTCCCTTCTCCAGGGCATCGTCCCAACCCACAGATCAAACCCAGGTCTCCTGCATTGCAGGCAGATTCTTAGGCAGCTGAACTACCAGGGAAGGTTAAGGGACACACAGTAAAATTTAATAAGTTTTAAGCAGGGTAAAGAGACATCATCCAGGAGAACTGTGGACTGTTTTATGTTGGGGCAAGGGGAAGGTAGTCGGGGTGATGCAGTTTTGTGGGGAGGTAAAGTGGTGATGGTAGGTGTGTGTTTGTGTACAGGGATTCATCTCAGAAAGGGTTGGGAGAATTTTGTTTGTTTTCCCTTGTTTGGGGTTGTGTAGTTGACCCTCAAGTCCCTTCAACTTGAGTTGAAGCGTCTGCTCATTGAGTTCTGGTCCATGAATATGACAAAGGTAAGGAGGGATGAGGACTCTTTGAGAATGGGGATGGGTCTTATTCCTGTAAACAGCGATGAGGACATAGCCTGATAACAGTGGCTTTGGTTGCATGAATGAAACTTTCTAATTGTCTCTCACTTCCTGGTGACTCAGATGGTAAAGAATCTGCCTGCAATGTGGGAGACCTGGGTTCGATTCCTGAGTTTGGAAGATCCCCTGGGGGAGGGCATGGCAACCCACTCCAGTATTCTTGCCTGGGGAATCCCATGGACAAAGGAGCTTGGTGGGCTACAGTCCATGGGGTTGCAAAGAGTCAGACTCAACTGATCGACTAAGCCCAGAACAGCACTCACCCCCTGGCTTTATTCCCCTTTCCTTTTCATCGAAAGGAGGAACCAGCCCCAGCCACTGCCTGATGAATGACCATCCATTGTTTAGACAAATAGTCTGACATCACTATGGTGCATGAGCTACAGGCTTAGACTCTCCCTACCTCCCTGCAGCCTGAGCATGAATACCCCAGCTCCAAGGAAGAAGGGTCTCGCTTTGGGGATGGCACCAAAGCTGGATGGCACCTCCCTGAATCAGAGTTCAGAGTGAGGGTGCCCCAGAGCACTGTGGCCTTCCCGGGGGTCCATGAGAAGGGGAGGAAACAGTCCTCTCCATCGACGTCAAGCTGTCAGTAGGAGGTAGGTCTGGTTTCCTTCCTGCCCTTTTCCTCTTGGCCCTCTGGCTAGCACCACTCAGCACTCAGAGAGTTGTGGACACTTGAAAGAGCTTTCAGAGGAAAATGACAAAAAAGTGGAAACAAAATTAGAGGCAGCATGATGCTACTGCCGAGAAAGATCCTCGCTACACCATCCACTCCTGCCTGTAGCCTCCCTGCACCCCTCCCTCCAGCCTCCCCTCTGCTCCACTTTCTCACATGTGCTTTGGAAATCAGGGACTGTCATCAAGGCCATTAGTGACGTCTACTCTGGAGATGTATAGTACAAAGCTTAGACCTGGTATTTACTGCTGACTGACAAGGGAAACGCTTTAGCTGTTGCTGGGTGCAGACGTGACAGAGAGGCTGGGGGAAGTCTGCTCCTCTCTTCCATGTGTTAATTTAAAAAGAAAGCGTTTTAAGTGGATTTGGTGCTTGGGGAAAGGGGTGTGATTGGCAGCCCCTGGTGGGGGGGTCCCCTATAGTGGTGCTACAGTGGGGCTGCCTCTTAAGAACCACTTACTGTCTGCAAAGGCTTTCATTTCTGCATCACCTGTTCAAGCCCTTGGCAGTCGTATAATAATAATAACAGTAATGATTCGGAGGGTGATAGCCCTTGTGTCTGCCTCTGAGGAGGTCAGGCTGTACTGGTTAGCTACCCCTGGGGGAAGGATTTATTTTGTGAATTTCAATCTGTCTATGAGAACAGGGTAAAGTCATTTTCTTTTCCTGGCAGGAAATTCACTTCAACAAATATTTATTGATTTATTGAGCACCTACTATGTGAGAGGCTGTCCCCCATGCTAAGTCAATGGAGAAGTCAAGTGAAGCTGCAGAGATGTGACTCAAAGTCTGGGAAATATGTGGGGAGTGGGGGAGGAAGAGAGACGTGGTGAGCTGCAGTGCGGGGTAGTGCGAAGACTTTGGAGTCAAGAGCGCTCTAGACCTGAATCCCAGCTTTGCCACTTCCCAGCTGTGTGACGTGGTGCATGTTACTGTGTCTAAGCCTCAGGCTCCTTAACTAGGAAGTGGGCACAGTGATAGCTCCTTGGTAGGGCTAATATATGTAAGAGTCATGATTCAGTAAACGTAGTGCTGGTATCACGTATGTCACATGCCAGGTACCAACTCACCCTAGAAAAGTCAGCCAGAAATACAGCCTTTGGCACGAAGACGTGTCCCTGTCCGGCAGCTTTTTGGGGCTCTGAGTGCTGCCGCTGCACACGCGGATGACTGACCCCACCCCTGAGTCCACCTCCACTGCTCCATGAAATATTCAGAGTCGTGTGATCGCTGACAGAGTCATTAGCTCTGCCCCACGTTCCTCTTGCCAGAGCGAGGCAGCGACTCATTAATATTTATTCATCTTGATTTGCTTTGTTTTTCTTTTTTTAAAAAAACCCATTTCAGGATTTATGGGATCATTTTGAACAATGCATAACTCACTCTCCCTCGCAGCCTACATTGCCCCGAGCTCAATCTTGCCGGGGTGCAGCGGGTCAGCCTTATTACGGGTCTCTGTTTAATCAAATTCCTGCACGAAGGCATTTAAGAAAGGCTTTGGTCCCTTGGCATCATGAGCCTCCATGTTCTTTAGCTGTTTCTGTCCCCGTATTCTCCCAGAGCTTTTTTCTGGGGCACCAGAGGCCCTGACCCAGGGCCTCAGCAACTCCTTTACTCACAGAAGACATGCGTAGCCTCCTTCGGCCCTTCTCGGAGCTGAAGGCAGTTGTGCCAGAAATAGACCTGCAAGGGGCCAGTTCCTGTCTCACGCTGTGTGCAAACAGCATCCATGAGCCAGATGGGCAAGTGCGTAAGGAGACTGGGCTCTAAAGCCCTGAGACTATAGCGCTTTCCTCCCTTCTTTAGCCGAGGTGAAAGCTCCAGAGCTCCGCATCGGAGCTGAACCTTCCCAGGAGACCAGGCCAACCCCCAGGGGTGTAAGAAGTTTGCCTTTCGGGAGAGCTTTGCGCGTTCAGGCCTAGCTGAGCCTCTTTCTTCCCTTAGAGCTGCCTCCCGGCGCTTGATGCTACCACGCAGGCGGCAGTGGGCCTGGCTCCTGTGCTGCATCTTAAGTCAGATGAAAAGAGTCGGATGTAGGGACGTGGGAGCACAGCCAGTATCGACTGGACGCGTGATTTTCACCCCCGATGCTTGCGTGTCCCTGGGTGCTGACATGTGCTGTAGCAGCCAGCACCGAGTCGGGAACATTACAGTGAAGTCTGTTGGCCCTTAAAAAGGATCGAAGGGGATTTGGTGTTTCTATAGCAATAATTGGGGGGGGAGGGTATTGCTGCCGAAAATAAAACCTGAAAATGTGCCCCCTGACATGTGACTGCTTTATCCTCTGCTTTCAGATAGGAAAGGGAGACAGTCTGCTGTTTTATGCAGGTTTTTTGTTTTGTTTTGTTTTTTAAAGAGAGGCAAACTGACAGACATGCAGAGACCCAGAGGAGACTCGAAGTTCAGGAAGAGGAAAGGACGACAAACCCGCAGAGGCTGAAGGAACCCTTCTTTTGCCTTTTTAAAATTTATTTGTTGCAGGGAGTTTGCAGACTAGCCACTCCACTGACAGTTCCACTTTACTGGAGGATGAGGTGGGAGGTGTGTCTGCCTGTAGATGGATCAGTGCCTCCTGGCACGGCTGGCCTTCATTTTTAACCAATAAAGTCAAAGAAGTGGTCAAAAAACGATCCCGAAGGCTGGTGCAGCTGAGGGCGGTGCTCAGAACTGTCACCCAGGATGAAGCCTGAGAAGGGAGTCAGATGGGAACCAGGAGAAGACGGAAGCAGGGCTCCTTCTCATCCTGGCTGGTACTCTTAGAGTTGGCTGGCCCACAGGAGGGGGATTCCAGTTTCCTTTTAAATAATCCATATTCCATCAACAAATTCTGATGATTTCCCATTCTGTGTTAAGGACCGTGGGAGCATCACGGAAGTGCGTTGTGTATTTCTTACCTTTAGAGGATTTTCAAGCTCCTAGCGATATCAATATACTGCTGCTGCTGCTGCTGCTAAGTCACTTCAGTCATGTCCGACTCTGTGCAACCCCATAGATGGAAGCCTACCAGGCTCCCCTGTCCCTGGGATTCTCCAGGCAAGAATACTGGAGTGGGTTGCCATTTCCTGCTCCAATGCATGAAAGTGAAAAGTGAAAGTGAAGTCGCTCAGTCATGTCCGACTCTTCGCGACCCCGTGGACTGCAGCCCACCAGGCTCCTCTGTCCATGGGATTTCCCAGGCAAGAGTACTGGAGTGGGGTGCCATTGCCTTCTCCGATCGCCCAGCCTAGGGAATATGAAAGCATCCCCTTTCCTTGCAGCCCATCCACGCTTTCTCAGGGTCCCAGCTGAGCAGACTAGTTGGGGACTCACTACCGCAGGCAGAGGCTGTGGGACCCAGTCACACTCATGCTCTGACCCTTCCAAAGTGAAGGCAGCAGGGCCCGGGGACCTGGGTTCACCTCCCCGTCCCCAGAAGGCCAGGCAATCTTGCAGCAGCTGTGCCTCCTCTCCCGAGACTCTGACCTGGTGAGAGCCTGGCTTCCCAGGGGCTGGTGCCTTAAGATCCAGCACAGATGATGGACGCTGCCTCGCTCTCACACGCTCTGGAACGTCATCAACACGGGGAGCCATTGACAGGGACTAAAGGGCAGGCAGGCCTGCCTATCTTGCCAGGCCCTGCCCTGCCTCGCGGCCCCTGTCCCTTTCCTCTCTTGCCCCCAGCAACCCCATTCATGAGGCTGCAGCCCAGCTCACCCAACCATGTGCTCACAGGTTCTTGACCGACATAGAGACGACATAGAGATGGCATGTGTCCCTATTATCTGGGACTCCTGCATGCTTTTTCTCGCTCTCTCCTTTTATCTTACTGACTTTTAAATGCAAAAGCAACAGACGTTTACTGAGCACTTGCTTGAGATCCGTCACCCTGCTCTGTGTTTCATTGTATTTATTTAGCAAACACTCATGTAACATTTACAATATGCCACAAACTGTTCTAAATAATTCCAAATATTAACTCAATCAAACATACAATGAAAGGGAGGAAAGTGAAAGTTGCTCAGTCGCGTCCGACTCTTTGTGACCCTGTGCACTATGCGGTCCATGGGATTCTCCAGGCCAGAATACTGGAGTGGGTAGCTGTTCCCTTCTCCAGGGGATCTTCCCAACCCTGGAATGGAAGCCAGGTCTCCCG
>SJYV01003922.1:0-54320 GCA_006410875.1 Neotragus pygmaeus | reverse complement strand
GTGAAAAGTGAAAGTGAAGTCGCTCAGTCATGTCCGACTCTTCGCGACCCCGTGGACTGCAGCCCACCAGGCTCCTCTGTCCATGGGATTTCCCAGGCAAGAGTACTGGAGTGGGGTGCCATTGCCTTCTCCGATCGCCCAGCCTAGGGAATATGAAAGCATCCCCTTTCCTTGCAGCCCATCCACGCTTTCTCAGGGTCCCAGCTGAGCAGACTAGTTGGGGACTCACTACCGCAGGCAGAGGCTGTGGGACCCAGTCACACTCATGCTCTGACCCTTCCAAAGTGAAGGCAGCAGGGCCCGGGGACCTGGGTTCACCTCCCCGTCCCCAGAAGGCCAGGCAATCTTGCAGCAGCTGTGCCTCCTCTCCCGAGACTCTGACCTGGTGAGAGCCTGGCTTCCCAGGGGCTGGTGCCTTAAGATCCAGCACAGATGATGGACGCTGCCTCGCTCTCACACGCTCTGGAACGTCATCAACACGGGGAGCCATTGACAGGGACTAAAGGGCAGGCAGGCCTGCCTATCTTGCCAGGCCCTGCCCTGCCTCGCGGCCCCTGTCCCTTTCCTCTCTTGCCCCCAGCAACCCCATTCATGAGGCTGCAGCCCAGCTCACCCAACCATGTGCTCACAGGTTCTTGACCGACATAGAGACGACATAGAGATGGCATGTGTCCCTATTATCTGGGACTCCTGCATGCTTTTTCTCGCTCTCTCCTTTTATCTTACTGACTTTTAAATGCAAAAGCAACAGACGTTTACTGAGCACTTGCTTGAGATCCGTCACCCTGCTCTGTGTTTCATTGTATTTATTTAGCAAACACTCATGTAACATTTACAATATGCCACAAACTGTTCTAAATAATTCCAAATATTAACTCAATCAAACATACAATGAAAGGGAGGAAAGTGAAAGTTGCTCAGTCGCGTCCGACTCTTTGTGACCCTGTGCACTATGCGGTCCATGGGATTCTCCAGGCCAGAATACTGGAGTGGGTAGCTGTTCCCTTCTCCAGGGGATCTTCCCAACCCTGGAATGGAAGCCAGGTCTCCCGTATTGCAGGTGGATTCCTTACCAGCTGAGCCACCAGGGAAGCCTGAGGAAGCTTAGCAGAGGATGCAACGCATAAGGTATTACTCCTACTGCTCTTGTTTATTTTTTTCAGATAAGGAAACTGAGGTGCAGAGAGGTTCCCTAACTTGCCCAATTGTTGCTCAGCAGTTAAGTAGACAGTCTATCCCAGGGACCTAGTTTTGCAACCTATGCCTTTTAGCCAGTCTGTTTTCTTGTATCCTTTGCATCTTAGCACATGAATATTTATAATTAGCAAAACTGAGCCTCAGCAAAATGGCAGCCTGCTCGAGGTCACACAACAGTGAATCATACATTTGACCTTAGATCTGTCCACTCTGGGTCCGGAGGCTGACTGTCTTCTCCACAGCCCGCTTCTCTTGCAGTCCTGCATCTGAGAGGCCTACTGTGTGTGGTGAGGCTGGTGCGGGGGCGGGGAGGTGTGCAGGCCCCAGAAAGGACCGTTTCCAGAAGAAACGCACACTCTCCAGCTAGGGGTAAGGTGTGAGATGGGGCCATCGAGACAGAGGCCCACGGGGGAGAGGCAGGGCCGGGAGCTCTGAGGGGTGTGAGCACTCCCGATGGCACCAACAACTCCTGGCACGGTTTTTGTCCAGACGGCTCTCACCACCTGCTGGGCAGGCAGGGCGGACAAGCCTGGAACCCCGAGGAGGGATGGGGAGGCCTGTTCTGTGCTCAGATGGGAATACGCTTGAGTCTCCTGGCTCTGTGACGTGCAGGTCTGATTCAGTCGGTCGGGAGTGGGGCCTGAGGTTTCGCATCTCCAACAAGCTTACAGATGCTGTGGGCACTGCTGATGCGAGGACCACACGCCCATCAACCTGCCCCAGGGGTGCACAGCCTGTGCTTTCAGGCCCGTATCTGTGGAAGGCCAGCGGCTGCAGTTTACAGAGGTCCTGATGGATGCTACTTTTGGCCAGTTCTGGGAGAGGAGGGAGGAAGCAGAAGGATAGGGTCTCAGAAGAAGCAAAGGCTTCGCTCTGCCAATTTTCTTGGACACCTTTGCCCTTCTGCTCCATTCAAAGCCTCAATACCTTGCAAAGCTAGCCTGAGACACCCACCCTCCTCCAAGCCCTTTCTGACCCGGTCAAACCCCCAAGCATCTCTCCATAGCAACACTTTGCTTTTTAATCTTTTGCCATCTCCCTTTGCTTCAAATTGCCTTAGATTGTTTCTGTAATGGCCTCATATACATATTTCCTCTCTCCTCAGCCAGACTTCATGAGCTTCCTATTTTTCTGTCCTCAGGTCAAGTACCTTGCCGGAACCTAGGATGTGCTCCAAAATGTTAAATAAATGAATTAACCGAATGAAGTGAATCGTCTTTCAAAACTTCACTTTCTAATGAGGCTCTCTCAGAGGAATGTTTAGCAATCCCTTCAAGTGTTAGGTAAATATTTTTAATCTGTTCACGTTTCCAAGGTCTTTCCCAATGGTCTGTGTTTGAGGGTGGGGGAAGAAAGCAGAGAGGGCTGGCTGGAGAAACTTCACAGGGCACAGAGGCGGCCAAAGAAGCTTGTGAATTGACTGACTTATTCAGGAGGATGCAAGGTCTGAATCCTGCAGCTGGGAAGTGATGCTCGGCTAGGCCCACAGATGACAGCTCCCCTTCTCCTTGACGTTTCATAGGTCATATTTCAGCCTCAGTAAATTCCATAATCTCCTGCTCAGATTCCCTTTTTATGCCAAGACTGTGATCACAGATTCCCAAGAGGGTTTATCAGAGCCAGGAAAATGTGCCCCTCTCTCCCCTGAGGGAGAGATTTCCTAGGGGGAAAATTGGGGGCCCCAATAAGTTTTCTTGCTGTTTAATCAGCCGCCTGAGGCAAACCCCAGCAGCCCTGGGCTCCCAGGTAGCAAGTGATAGATGCGCCCAGCTCTGCAAAGCCAGAGCTGCGAATGTAAAGCACTGTTTTCTTGCTCTCCCTGGTGGTGTCTCTCCAGGACTCCCAGGGGCTGAGGTGGCTCTGTACCCATCAGGGAGTCTCAGACCTCATAAGTATTATTTTCTCTTCAAAGACTACCCATCTGGGGACCTAGGCTCTTCTCGATCTCCCTTCTTTCCCTATTGTCTCTTCTCTTTCCCTAAGAACAGAAGTGGGGGCATCAGTCAGTAACAATGTTGGATGCTCTTCATGTTTGTCGGACTATCAACTTCTGTTTTGGCCAAGGGGTCTGTCCGTGCTGCGACGGACACTGAGAAAATCTGGAGTCTCATTAGTGAAGGCGTTTGGGGAGCAGTTGCTCCTTCCTGGGCTGATATTTCTTTGCAAGAAATGCTCAAGACCCTGTTCAAAAGCACAGAGTGAGTGAGTGAGTGAAGTTGCTCAGTCGTGGCCGACTCTTTGAGACCCCTGGACGGTGGCTACCAGGCTCCTCCGTCCATGGGATTTTCCAGGCAAGAGTACTGGAGTGGATTGCCATTGCCTTCTCCNTCAAGACCCTGTTCAAAAGCACAGAGTGAGTGAGTGAGTGAAGTTGCTCAGTCGTGGCCGACTCTTTGAGACCCCTGGACGGTGGCTACCAGGCTCCTCCGTCCATGGGATTTTCCAGGCAAGAGTACTGGAGTGGATTGCCATTGCCTTCTCCACTGAAGCACAGAAGTTGGGGTTAAAGAATACACTGCCTGCCCTTAACCTTCCTTCTCACCTCAAAGACTCCAACAACACTCCCCTGGGCCCTGCAGTCAACCTGCCTCCCCTCTGTCCACCCCTGGTACATCCCTTTTTTGCAGGTATTTCTGAGCTCATGGATGGCTTTTGAACAGCTTCCTTGTGTTCATCTCCTTCCAGATTTCCAGCGTGATGAAGGCTCAGATGAAGAGTTCCAAGAGCAGATGGGAGGCTGTCATTACACGTTACTGATACACAGAGCTGCTTCAGCCTCACGCATGCCAACGTGCTCAACCACAGTCATAATTCTTCCTCTGTTCCCCAGCCCGAGCCAGGAGCTCAGCCAGTTTTGGCAAGATGTGAAAGTGAGAGCTTTCTAGGGGCATTTATATAAAACATGCTAAGATTGATGATGAACTAGGATTGATGGGAACAAAACCTTTCTCTTTCTACGAGAGGAGAAAATACTGTTAATCTAATTCCCTTGTGAGAACTGAAATCAGAGAAGTCAAAAATTTGCTTGCCCAACTTGGGTGCCATTGTGATTGGATAATGCGGGAGTCTTCTGGAGAGAGGTTTCTTTGTCTAGTCCAAGAGCACTCTGATGGCTACAGGATGTCCTTGGTAAAGAATGTTCTAGCAGCCCCACAAGGTCATGTCTCATTAAGGATGGAAGAGCCAAAGGGACCTTCCATTTCAGCTTTCTGTAATTGCCAGAGGAACATGTACATTGGTGAGAAACGGCTAGTGAGTGGCTCGTTAGTGGAGAAAGAACTGAAGTCGGGTTTAGGTCACTGCTTTTTCAGGAAAAGGCAAAGACCCAAGGTTGGACAGTAAGGATTATTTTTTCATTTTTCCTAGCAGAAAGGGAGTGGTTTCTTTGCAAAATTTTATAGAAAGGCCCAGAATTTTGCTTTATGCACAGAACCAGGACCCAGGGAGAAGGACCAGTGACCCCACAGAGACTAAACCAGACCTGCCTGTGACTGTTTGAGGATCTCCCAGAGGCGTGGGTCAGCAGCGGCCTGTCACAGGGACAGGGATGCTGGCAGCAGCAGTCCTGGGAGGTGCGTGCTTGCCTAAATCCTCTTGGAGCTTGCCATTAGCCCTACCAAAGGGCCTATAGATTCTAGGACTGGGTTGTCTCAGGTCAAACAACTAACAGGGAGGGATCATAGCTTCACTTATCAGCAGAAAATTGGACTAAAGATTTACTGAGCATGGCCCTGCCCACCAGAACAAGACCTGATTTTCCCCATACCCAGTTCCTCTCAAGGGACTTGTACAAGAAGGTTGTACAAGTCTCATGCTCATCCATCAGAGAGCAGGCAGAAGAAGCAAGAACTACAACTCTACAGCCTCCAGAACAAAAATAACAATCATAGAAAGCTAAACAAAATGATCACATGGGTCAGAGCCTTGTGTAACTCAGTGAAACTATGAGCCATGCCATGCAGGGCCATCCAAGGTGGATGGGTCATGGTGGAGAGTTCTGACAAAATGTGGTCCACTGGAGAAGGGAATGGCAAAACACTCCTGTATTGCTGCTTTGAGAACCACATGAACAGTGTGAAAAGGCAAAATGATATGACACCAGAAGATGAGCCCTCCAGGTCTGTAGGTGTCCAATATGCTATTGGGGAAGAGCAGAGAAATAGCTCCAGAAAGAATGAAGAGGCTGGGCCAAAGCAGAAATGATGGTCAGTGGTGGATGTGTCTGATGGTGAAAGTAAAGTCTGATGCTGTAAAGAACAACATTGCATAGAAACCTGGAACCATGAATCAAGGAAAATTGGATGTGGTCAAGCAAGAAAAAACATTGCCATCATAGGAATCAGTGAACTAAAATGGATGGGAAGGGGTGAACTTAATTCAGATGACCATTATGTCTACTGCTGTGGGCAGGAATCCATTAGAAGAAATGGAGTAGCCCTTAGAGTCAACAAAAGAGTCTGAAATGCAGTACTTGGGTGCAATCTCAAAATGACAGAATGATCTCAGTTCATTTCGTTTCCAAGGTAAACCATTCAACATCAGAGTAATCCAAGTCTATGCACCAACCATTAATGCTGAAGAAAGTGAAGTTGACCATTTCTTTGAAGACCTACAAGGCCTTCTAGAACTAACACACACACAAAATATGGTGTCTTTTTCATCATAGGGAATTTGAATGCAAAAGTGGAAAGTCAAGAGAAACCTGGAGTGACAGGCAAGTTTGGCTTTGAGTACAAAATGAAGTAAGGCCAAGGTTAACATAGTCTTCCCATGTGAAGACACTAGTCATAGCAGGCCCCCTCTTCCAACAATGTGGTGGTGACTCTACACGTGGATGTCACGAGATGGTCAATACTGAAATCAGATGAGTATATTCTTTGTGGCTGAAGATGGAGAAACTCTATACATGATCTGATTGTGGCTCAGATCACAAGCTCCTTACTGCAAAATTCAGGCTTAAACTGAAGAAAGTAGAAAGCCACTAGACCATTCAGGTATGACCTATTTCAAATCCCTTATGATTAGACATTGGAGGTGATGAATCAAATCAAGGGATTAGATCTGGTAGACAGACTGCCTGAAGAACCATGGACAGAAGCTATTACATTGTACAAGAGGTGGTGATCAAAATCATCCCCAAGGGGGGAAAAAAATGCAAGAAGTCAAAGTGGTTGTCTGAGGAGGCCTTACAAATAATGGAGAAAAGAAGAGAAGAAACAAACAAAGGACAAAGGGAAAGATATACCCAACTGAATGCAGAGTTCCAGAGGATAGCAAGGGGAGATTAGAAAATCTTAAGTGAACAATGTACAGAAATAGAGGAAAACAATAGAATGGGGAAGACTAGAGATCTCTTCAAGGTAATTAGAGATACCAAGGGAACAATTCAGGCAAAGATCGGGACAGTAAAGGACAGAAATGGTATGGACTAACAGAGGCAAAGAGATTAAGAAGAGGTGGCAAGAATACACAGAAGAACAGCACAAAAAAAGCTCTTAATGACCTGGATAACCAGTGGGTCTTAGAAAACATTACTACCACCAAAGCTAGTGGAGCTGCTAGTTCAAATCCTAAAAGATAATGTTATTAAAGTGCTGTACTCAATATGCTGACAAATTTGGAAAACTCAGCAGTGGCCACAGGACTGGAAAAGATCAGTTTTCATTCCAATCCCAAAGANAAAAAAAAAGAGATCATTCTTTTTTGAGATTATATCTAAGTACTGCATTTTGGACTCTTTTGTTTGCTATGATGGCTACTCCATTTCTTCTAAGGGATTCTTGCCCACAATAGTAGATATAATTGTCATCTGAGTTAAATTCACCCATTCCAGTCCATTTTAGTTTGCTAATTCCTTAAGTGTTGAGATTCATTCTTGCCAGCTCGTGTGTGTTCACTTACATTTTGTCTTGATTCATCGTTCTAACATCTAGGCTCCTATTGCTCTTTACAGCATCAGACTTTTATAGCCAGTCATACCCACAACTGAGTGTTGTTTTTGCTTTGGCTCTATCTTTTCATTCTTTATGAAGTTATTTTTCCACTTATTTCCAGTAGCATATTGGGCACCTACTGACCTGAGGAGTTCATCTTTCAGTGTCCTATCTTTATGCCTTTTCATACTGTTCATGGGATTAATCATTTCTAGATATAAAACAGATAAGAAAATGAGAAACCTTTCTTGGCTCACAAATGGGCATATATGAATGTAGACACACATGCAATTTTTATTTAACAATATTGTTTATTTAACAATAAACATTGTTATTATCTAGGATTCAATCAGTTCTGTATTTTCACATAGCAGGCACTTGTTTTTCAGTCACTCAGTTGTGTCCAACTCTGAAACCCCACGATTGCAGCATACCAAGTTTCTCTGTCTTTCCTCCAAGAGCTTGCTCAAACTCATGTCCATTGAGTCAGTTATTTCATTCCATTATCTCATCTTCTGTCACCCCCTTCTCCTCTTGCCTTCAGTCATTCCCAACCTTAGGGTCTTTTCTAATGAGTCACCTCTTTGCATGAGGTAGACAAAGTATTGGACTTTTAGCTTCAGAATCAGTCCTTCCAATGAGGCACTATCCCTTAGTAATTTTCAACAATCACAATAGCAATGATGATAGTTATTTATAAACTGATGAATATGTGTCTGGAACTGTTTAAGCCTCAATATTAAGTATTATGTTTTTAAGTTAATTGTCATTAGGTACTGTATATTTTAATTTTTAAGAAAATAAAACAGTGCAAATTTATGAAGTAATATTTAGAATAAACATATTAGCAATAACAAAACAATAAAGTATCACCATCTGGAAATAGCCATGGTAGAACAATTTGGGGGGTTATGCTTTGTTTTTGTGAGCATGTAATATGTGTATCTGCATTATTACCACGTGGCCAGATCCTTCTCTTGAGGCTTTTTCTGTTCTAATGTATTAAGTTGTTATTATTCTTTACCAATTGGTTTTGCTCCTGAATATTTTGAAACAAAATCTTTTATATATACAGATTGTTGACATTTTGCATTATATTTTTCCTAGTTTTCTGTTCCTTCTCCTATTAGGTATGTTGCCAGTGTCATGACTTCATCCTGTGTTTGNTATTATTCTTTACCAATTGGTTTTGCTCCTGAATATTTTGAAACAAAATCTTTTATATATACAGATTGTTGACATTTTGCATTATATTTTTCCTAGTTTTCTGTTCCTTCTCCTATTAGGTATGTTGCCAGTGTCATGACTTCATCCTGTGTTTGTTTGAAACAGTTAACACCAGTTGTATGTTCATTTAGTAATTTATAATTAAGTAGGTATTTACTGAAGGCTAATCATATGTCATAACTTTTCTTCCAAGGAGTAAGNGAACCAAGAACTTCCAAATGTACAAGCTGGATTTAGAAAAGGCAGAGGAACCAGAGATCAAATTGCCAACCTCTATTGGATTATAGACAAACCAAGGCAATTCCAGAAAAACATCTACTTCTGCTTTACTGACTATCCTAAAACCTTTGACTGTGCATCACAACAATCCGTGGAAAATTCTCAGAGATGGGAATACCAGACCACATGACCTGCCTCCTGAGAAATCTGTATACAAGTCAAGAAGTAACAGTTAGAACTGGACATGGAACAACTGATTGGTTCCAAATCGGGAAAGGAGTATGACAAAGCTGTTATATTGTCACCCTGCTTACTTAACTTATATGCAGAGTACATCATTGGTAATGTTGGACTGGATAAATCATAAGCTAGAATCAAGATTGCTGGGAGAAGTACCAACAACTTCAGATATGCAGATGATAGCACTATAATTGCAGAAAGCGAGGAGGAACTAAAGAGCCTTTGATGAGGGTGAAAGAGGAAAGTGAAAAAGCTGACTTAAAACTCAATATTCAAAAACTAAGATCATGGCATCCAGTCCCATCGCTTCATGGCAAATAGAGGGGGAAAATGTGGAAATAGTGACAGATCTTATTTTCTTACATTCTAAAATCACTGCAGACGATGACTGCCTCCATGAAATTAAAGGACACTTACTCTTTGAAAAGCTATGACAAAACTAGAGAGCATCTTAAAAAGCAGAGATATCACTTTGCTGACAAAAGTCTGTATAATCAAAGCTATGTCTTTTCCGTAGTCATGTATTGATGTGAGAGTTGAACCATAAAGAAAACAGCACCGTAGAACTGATGGGGTGCTGGAGAAGACTCTTGAGAGTCCCTTGGACAGCAAGGAGATCAAATCAGTCAATCCTAAAGGAGATCCACCCTGTATTTTCATCAGAAGGATTGATGCTTAAGCTGAAGCTTCAATACTTTGGCCACCTGATGCAAAGAGCCAACTCATTGGTAAAGACTCTGGTGCTGGGAAAGATTGAAGGCAAAGGAGAAGTGGGTGGCAGAGGATGAGATCATAGGATGGCATCACTGACTCAATGGACATGAGTGTGAGCAAACTCTGGAAGACTGTGAAGGGCAGAGAAGCCTGGTATGCTGTAGTCCATGGGCTTGCAAAGAGTCAACATGACTTAGCTATTGAACAACAACAATAGTTTNGGATGAGATCATAGGATGGCATCACTGACTCAATGGACATGAGTGTGAGCAAACTCTGGAAGACTGTGAAGGGCAGAGAAGCCTGGTATGCTGTAGTCCATGGGCTTGCAAAGAGTCAACATGACTTAGCTATTGAACAACAACAATAGTTTAAGAATCTCCTTTAGAAGAGGGCCTTATTTATCTCCTGGATAATCTAATACTTTTATTTAAAAAAAAAAATCACTTTGTCCCTCTTCAAATGGTTTGAAGAGACAGAAAACAAAATAGTTTTCCTTGAGCTTATTTCTTTATGAAAATAAGTCCTAAGCCCTTTGAAACCTTGAGAGAAATAGTGAAGTTTGAAATAGTAAAGCTTGAACTCAAAAGCTGGCCCAGGGTTTGGATTTTCCCTTTTCCTGTCCTGTGGGAACTGGAGCCCACACACATTTCTGATGCATTGTTCTTGGAGACCCATCATGGGGTACAGACATCTGAAACCAAGTGCTAACCTGCCAGGGAGGTGACGGAGAAGTGTTTGCCCTGAGGAGCCCCAGTTTGTCACTGAGTCAGTAAGAGATGTGTCTGTGTGGTTAGCACGGCTACAGCTCCTCAGACCCTTTCCCTTGAGGTAGTTTTCTCCTCTAAGTGTGAGTGTAGACTGAGCTGCACCCACAGACCACCGCTCCCTCTCCTGTGGCGTCTATGCTCTTGTTTGAAGCGGTGCTCCCAGGGGATGATGAGCTCACACCTAGGGGACAGCAGGGAGGAGCGGCCGGCTAACCTCCGCCTCACACTGGAGACGCGGCCACCGCAGGGAGCGATCCAGGGTCAGAACACTCAGGCTGCACGCTTCTGTGGTTTGTCCACCATCACTCGACAGGAAACTGAACACCCTCCACGCTAAGCAAGATGGAGAATAAGGGTAGTGGGCGAAAGAGATCAGGGCTGCGACAGACGTGAGGTAGGCCTGGACGAGCAGGACCGAGTGTGAAAGGCGGCAGATCTTCAGGTCTTCAGTGAGAAAGGCCTGGACGAGCAGGACCGAGTGTGAAAGGTGGTTACCGGGAAGAATAGAGTGGATTTGGAGGCAGACGACATCCAGGGGATTCAGGAAAGGGGATAATCGATACCATCTCCAAGAGCTCTGCAATGACCTTGAGTGAATAAAGGAATTTGGGAGAGGGGATCATTGGAGGCTTGCCTCTGTCCTCAGCTGTGAGAGAACCATCCCCAACCCCAAAGCACAATAGCCGCCCTAGCCAGTGGCCACACCCTCCCCCATGCACACAGAGGCTGGTGTGAATAGGCTTGCTGCCTCCTGATCTTTGTATATTTTTCTGTGGGTTGGCCTTTGATTTCCTAGGGAATTGCACATTTATTGTAAAGTCGCCATGCAGAGACGAGGTAGATAGACCGGTGTGCAGAGAGAAAAAAACGCAGTAAGAAGGTGAGAGTTGACAGCTGCCAGGCCAAAAACGAGAAAGAAGCCTCACCCTCTTCATGAAGCTGATATCTTCTTGACACATTCACATAAATTGATTTTTTTAAGTTTGAAACTCTCCTCCCCATTATTCTTATTTTCCTCTCAAATCAATGAATGCATCTCCCTTTGATTTTCTATAATCAGTGGCTTGCCATGAGCATGTCTATCCTACAATTTCGAGACCGGAGTGTAAACTCTTGAGCGCACCCAAGGGAACGGCCGCTCAAAGGTATTCTTTGCCGGTGCACATAACCCACNCTGCCTCTGTCCTCAGCTGTGAGAGAACCATCCCCAACCCCAAAGCACAATAGCCGCCCTAGCCAGTGGCCACACCCTCCCCCAAGCACACAGAGGCTGGTGTGAATGGGCTTGCTGCCTCCTGATCTTTGTATATTTTTCTGTGGGTTGGCCTTTGATTTCCTAGGGAATTGCACATTTATTGTAAAGTCGCCATGCAGAGACGAGGTAGATAGACCGGTGTGCAGAGAGAAAACAACGCAGTAAGAAGGTGAGAGTTGACAGCTGCCAGGCCAAAAACGAGAAAGAAGCCTCACCCTCTTCATGAAGCTGATATCTTCTTGACACATTCACATAAATTGATTTTTTTAAGTTTGAAACTCTCCTCCCCATTATTCTTATTTTCCTCTCAAATCAATGAATGCATCTCCCTTTGATTTTCTATAATCAGTGGCTTGCCATGAGCATGTCTATCCTACAATTTCGAGACCGGAGTGTAAACTCTTGAGCGCACCCAAGGGAACGGCCGCTCAAAGGTATTCTTTGCCGGTGCACATAACCCACACTCGCTGCATCCATCTGCAGTTTCCCTTTTCACGTATCCAAGTCTTCCTAAAGAGAGGTATTCCTTAAGTCAAGGATCCTTCTGGAAAGCCCCCGTCAGCCACAGGCTCAGGTGCAGAGCTGTGCTAGGCTATCTCCGGTGTCCCTTGACAGCAATGGGCTCCCTTCTCACTGGGCGCTGACCAGCCTCTGGGAACAATGGACGCATCCCACCAGCCTGCCTCAGGAGTAACTGAGGTCTCCTTTTGACCTTGCCTTTCAGAAGCTGATCCTTATTAACCATCAGGATGGGGTGGGGAGCAGTCGAGACAACCCACAGCGGCAAGTTGACCCCTGAGTTGTGTCGGCTCCAAGATGATATAACCCCAGAGCTTCAGGGCTGTGAGGGTACTGATTTAGCAAATCATATGTTTAAACAACGTGATGGCACACTGCTGTTTGAGGGGTTTTGAAGCACATTTCACAATAATGGGGGAAAATAATGAACACCTCTCACAAGTGCGTTAAGTGACATGTGCATTAGGAGGTGATGGGGGTGGGGCGCTGGCATTCCTGCATAATGAATGTTTGGTTTTTTTTCCTATTCTTTCATACTGCTTTCACTTCATGTTTCAGAAATGGTCACCGAGTGAGCACAACTCTGAGCACTTTGTAAACAGAAAGAAAAAGGCAGCCGATGGCCCCTCACCAGGCTCGCAGAGAGGCTCACACTGATGTTCGGATGCAGGGAGAGATGTCGTGGGCAGCCCAGAACCCTCCTGCTCCCAGATCCCATCCTTCACCGGCCATGGGACGCATTCTCTCATATAAAGCAGGACTATCACTCTAGAGGAAGTGTTGTAGAAAGCTTCTCGTGGGCAGGAGCATTTTGGCACACACAGGCAGGCCTCAGAGGGGTCACCAGTTCTGTTCCAGGCCACTGCTATAAGGCCAATATCACAGGATTGGTCATGTGACTTTTGGCGTTTCTTAGTGCCTATAAAAGGCTTTCCTGGTGGCTTAAACAGTAAAGGATCCACCTGCAATGGGGGATACCCAGGTTCGATCCCTGGGTTGGGAAGATCCCCTGGAGGAGGGCATGGCAACCCATTCCAGTACTCTTGCCTGGAGGATCCCATGGACAGAGGAGCCTGGCGGGATGCAGGCCACGAGGTTGCAAAGAGTCAGACATGACTGAGCGACCAAGCACAGGATAGTGCATATGAAAGTAATGCTTACACCATAACATCGTCTATTGAGTGTATCTACCTTGGTTAAGAACTGCTGCTTAAAAGGCTAGCCATTATCTGAGCCCTTAGCAGGTCAACGATAGTCGCATCAAAGCTCACTGATCACAGATCATTGTCATAAATACAAGAATCTTGCAAACGTGTAAAGTATTGTGAGAATTTCCCAAATGTGACACAGAAACACACCGTGAGCAAACGATGTTGTAGAAATGGCAGCCAGACTCACCCGACGTGGGCTTCCCCGGCGGCTTGGACCGTAACGAACCTGCCTGCACTGCCGGAGACCTGAGTTCAACCCCTGGGTCAGGAAGATCCCCTGGAGAAGGAAATGGCTACACACTTCAGTATTCTTGCCTGGAGCATTCCATGGGCAGAGAAGCCTGCTGGGCTCCCCAGTCAGAGACACACCCAAGTAGCTAACACTTTCATAGACTTGCTGGGTGCAGCTTGTGGAAAACTTTCAATTTTTAAAGAATGTAATCTCTGCAAAACACTGTAAACTGAAATATGCTTGTCTTTGTTACCAGGTTATGTCCCAAGGAGACTATCGGCTGGGAGAGAATGAGGCCCAGGATTGGTGAGTTTTGATTCAGTGCAGTGGCTTAAGTGAGGGCGTGAAAGGGAGCAGACGCACAGGACCTTACAGGATGTTAAGACAGTGGCTGAGGCCCGCGCCCGCATCCCTGCCTTCTTTACCTAATCTCCCCCTGCTGGCTAAATCCAACTTGTTCCATAGTATCACTGGGTCACTGGTGTTCCGGGCTTGCCTGTAAGTTTCCCCTACTAGCAAGTCCTTCCCTTGTCCTGCCTTTAGAGACCTGCTTCTCTTCCCTGCAGTCTCCTCGTCTAGGCAGAGTCACAGTTTGGCTTCGGGAGACCCTGTGTTGTGCTGTACTTAGTCACTAAATTAAGTCCGACTCTTTGTGACCCCATGGACTGTAGCCCACCAGACTCTTGTCCAAGGGATTCTCCAGGCAAGAATACTGAGGTGGGTTGCCATGCCCTCCTCCGGAGGATCTTACCAACCCAGGGATTGAACCCAGGTCTCCCTCATTGCAGGTGGATTCTTCACCTACTGAGCCACCAGGAAAGCCCATGAATACTGGAGTGGGTAGCCTGTCCCTTCTCCAGGGGATCTTTCTGAGTCAGTAATCAAACCAGGGTCTCCTGCATTTCAGGTAGATTCTTAGGCAGTATCATTGCTATGAACCACTGTTCTAAAAAACATAATTGAGAATCATATTTTGCAACTACGTTAGTATACAAGGCTGAATTTATTGTTATATAATCATTGTACTTCTATTCATTTTTTTTTCTTTTGGTTTTAAAAACACTTAAAATTAAAAATAAATTATCACAAGCTCTTAAAAGCACTGTGGGTCCTGGACATGTGCCTTGTGGGCCTAATGGATAAGTCGGTCCTGCATCTAATGGGCCTTCCTGCCTCGCCGGCTGGCTGGGCAGCCCTTCTGGGCCGTTTCCACAAATTTCCCTCTGATATTGCACTTGCCACACCACTAAACTGAGTGCTTCTTGAGAAGAAAGGACTGTGCTTTATTCTCACTGTGGAACCCAGAACAACATCCAGGGAGGGCCCATAAGCAGCCTCCTTCGTGTATCCATGAAGAGATGGATGGGTGAGGAGGACTGAGCTTGGAGGTGCTGGCCTCAGGGATGGGTCACAGCCAAGCGGGCAAGGGTCAGCCGGGGGTTGCCGATGAATTGAGTGGATGGGAGGGCTTTGTAGACTCGCCTTGCCTGTCTCCTCCTTTCGCTGAGGGTCTGATCTGCCTACAGGCAGGGACAGAGCAGCAGCAGTGGCCAAAGGGGCCTGTGGGTCCAAGAGGGAAGGCTCGGCCGACGTCGCCTCGTGGCATCCCTGCCCTAGAGGAGGCCACCTTCCAGAGTACAGCAATGCCGCTCTGCCTGCGAGGAGGCTTTGTATGCCCCAGAAAAATGCAGTAACAAAAACAGAACGATACTTAGGCTTGAGTCATTTCGTAACTACAGTTTGGGGTCAGTTTGGCCGGAGGGGAGAATTTAATTGCAAAGCTCCTATGTGTCAAATGCCTGAGGCTAGAAATTGGAGAGGGAAGATGGGGAGACTCAAGGTTGAATGTTGATGATAAGCAGGAGTAAAGATTGAGGATGGAGTAAGGCCTGTCGAGGAGTGGGGTTAAAATGCTGCTAGAGTCACTTCCGGTGAGTGCTTTGGGTTTATGTTTCTGCTTCCAGTGACCCCTGGATTGAGAAGAGGGATGATCGGCATTGCAATTCAGAATTTGTCCCTTAAAAAAATTAAAATCCTGGTAGGGTATCAGGCCAACAACCCACTACAATACTGTTTGGCATAAAAGAAAAAGAAGTTTGAGTTAGGGTCCTAACTGTCAAATAACTTGGAATCCAATCTGAACAAAACAGGTCACGTATGATTCTCTTGACAGAAAGGTTAGAGCAGAGTTGGCAACCAGGCAGATCTGGTAAGGGGCAAGAGGCAGGTGAACAGAGAAGTGAAAGAATCCAGCCTCTTTCTCCACCCAATTGCTCCAAGTGTGCAGGACTAGAGCTGTCGTAAATCTGCATCGCTAGACCTAAACTCCGGGAGTTGGTGATGGACAGGGAGGCCTGGCATGCTGCAGTCCATGGGGTCACAAAGAGTCGGACATGACTGAGCGACTGAACTGAACTGAACTGAGACCTCATCTCATCCTTGAGCCCCGAGTCCAATTCTATCAGTCTGTGGGATATACTTTTCATAAAAGATCTCAAATTCTGTCGCCTAAACAGACCTCACCATTTCCCTCCCCCTCCTGCTGATGTCCCATATGCATTAACAGCACTATCACTCTCCAATCAGATCAAAGTTTCAGCATCTTCCAAGATACCATTCTTCACCTTGTACTCTGGTTTAATTGGTTCCATGGCCTCATGGGTTCTTTAGTCAGTCACACTCGGGTCAAATCCTGTTTTGCCTTTTCTATTCACAGGCCACCCCCTTAATTTCATCCCATCTCGCCTTCTTTGGGATCCTTGAATTTTCCCCTAACTGTTTCCTCTTAGCGTGATTTCTTTTATTGGCATTCAAATCATTTTACCTACAGTGTTCTGCCCCAATGTCTCCCATAGCTTTCCATTGCCTCCTAAAAAGGAGTCTTCATTCAGGCATTCTAGAGAAGTGGTTAAGAAGAAAGGGCTCTGGTGTCATACAGACCTCGTTTGAGCCCTGGTTCTATCATTTATTAACTGCATGACATTTGCTGAGTGAACCACGCTAATCCTGGTTGTTAAAATTTAGATTAGAATTGTATCTACTTCATGATATTTCTGAAAAGATACTAGAAGCAAGCACTTAACACAATGCCTGACACAAATAAATGCTGATTAAAGGAACTATTATTACCAGCAATTAGGATTTTTTGTTTCTTATCAGTCGTACTACATATATCATTAAAAAACATAGCTGGTGGTAATTCCCCTACACTTACCTTATGTATGCTTAATATGTGAGATTCTTTACTTGCCTCCTGTAGGGTAGGCTCTGAAATTTCCTCTGCCGCTGCAGGCCTGGTATCCAGGACACTGGGGCAAGGAGTCAGTACCAACAGCTCCCTGAGTCCAATCTGCCTGTGTCCACTCTCATTTCAAGCCATGGGTTCAAGATGCTTCTTCAGCCTTGGATTAGCTCTGATCCTTCCTTCAGTGCCTTTAGCCTCCCCTGAATCCCCATCAGATGAGGTGCCTTGGAAACCCTTGTTGTCCTTGCCAATCTGTGCATCTTCCTCCCTGGTGTGGGATTTTTCTCTTCTCCCAACAGGAAGGAGCATCTCAACATGAGGCACTGTCATCTGCCTGATTCTGAGGATGAGGCAGCACACCAGAGTGGTTAAGGCTCTGGTGGTTGGAATCAGATAAACTTCCTTTCGACTTTTGACTCCAATGTGACCCTGGACAGTTTATTCAGTGTCTTCCTTATTCATCTGTAAAATGAGATAGTCACATCATCTTATCTCGTATTTCCCTAACCACAATGTCTGCTCAACACACAGCGAGTTTGTTTAGGAATGTGAACCCAGGCAGAAGGAACATACGACACGAAAAGTGAAGCAGGGTAAAGGGGATGGACACGGCAACAGGAGAAGGCTCGACGGAGTCGGATGCTGTGCAAAAGCCTGGCCCAGGATCCCACCGGAATTCCAAAGCAGAACTAGCTGTTCGGGGGGAACAAAAGCAGAAACAGTTAGCCATCGTTTCCTGTTACTCTCTGGTCAGGCGTGACCCTCCACTGGGTGTTAACAGCTGTCCCTTCCAGATCAGCTTCCTGAATGCCAAGGTGGAAACCAGAGAAGCTCTGGGGCAGGAAGCGATGCTTGGTGAGGCTGCCAGGCTGCGCTTGAGCAAAGCTGGTGAAGGTCCTGTGGGGCTAGTCCTGCAGAAGCTGTGCAGTGAGAGGTGGAGCCCAGGGAGGCCAATACACATCCCTACGGCCCAGGCAAATGACTTCACAGGAGGAACTATATAGGTAAAGGGTTAAGTGCCCTCAGGCACATGATAAATGTTTCTTTCCCCACTTTCCCCCAGATCTTCCCATTGTTTTCCATCAAATTAGAACAAAATTCAAAGTCTCTTTTTCTGGCCACTCAGATGTACCCGATCTGGACAGGAGCCATTTCATAGACTGCATTTCCACACTCTCCCCCTGGGTCATTCCTCTCCAGCTCCATCCTGCAGGCTGGACCTCTGCTCACCCTGTGCTACCAGGCGCGTTCTGCAACTAACATGCTATGAGCTTGCTTTGGCCTCAGGACCTTTTCACTTTCTACTGCCTCTGCCTAGAATGTTCTTTCCTTAAATACTTGCATGGTTTTGCCCTTCCTTTATTCTGTTCAAATATCACCCTCCGCCCCAGCCCCCTGGGCTCTTGCCTCAAGAAATCTTTCTTGACCACTTCATCTGAAATAATATTCCCAGTGCTATGGTTACACTCTATTTCTTTTTTTCATGCCCCTCATACCATTTACTAGTTATGATGCAATAATAGGAGACATTTATTTGTCATCTGTATCCCTTTTAAGAATATAAGCTCTATAAAGAACTTAGTTTTGTTCCCTGAACTATTTCTAATACCTGGAATAATGTCTGGCATATAATGAGTGCCCAGTGCATGATTCTTACATGAATGAATGAATGATTTGTACTGTCATCACCTGATTCCCTTTAGATACGGACATGTGGACAAATGGTCATCATTTCTTACCCCTGTCGGGGCTGGCTGGTTCCATCCCCTGACTTCAAATCCTGCTCTGACCAGATTTCCTCCCCTTCCCTGCCTCCCTGCGCTCTTGAAAACTCACAATATTTTTCCAGAGATTTGTCTGAACTTTAACAGGTGCTGCAGAGAGAAACCATTTTCCATCTTGCTGTGTCACGCATACAAGCTTTCCTTTAGAGACAAGGTTAATTTGAAACTGTACATCCCTTCATGCTTCTGGGCAAAAGTGACTATTACTCAATTTGTATGTGAAAATATGTAATAACCTAAGCATAACCAAACGGTGCTACAGGCATCCTGGAGCTCAGTGCTCCTCTCACATGCCCCAGTGAATGTGTGCATATCGGTACACATGCATACACAGGCACATACCTGCTCAGCTCTCCACAGCCAGCTGCCTTCACTCCTACCCACCCTTCTCCTTTGTCTCTACGGCCTGTGAGTATACAAGAGCTTTTTAAGTGAACACTTCATAAGATATTGGATGATATGACACTGGATTCATGGAGTGTTCTAGTTCTTAGAAAGTTGATGAACTCTTGACTGCCTGGGGCAGAGTTCTTTCCAAGGTTCATCTTCCCATTCAGGCCAGGCGCTGAGGGGGCATATATTCTGAATATTTGTGTCCCCCTAAAAGTCGTATATTGAAATATTAACCCCCAAAGATGTTGGTATTAGTAGGTGTGGAATTTGGGAGGTGATTAGGTCATGAAGGTGGAGTCCCCATGAATGGCATTAGTGCCCTTATGAGAGGTCTCTAGAGAGATCCCTGGCTCCTCTGACCAGGCAAGCACAGAGCAGAAAGGCACTGACTATGAAGCAGAAATCATGCTGGTGTCTTGACCCTGGACTTCCCAGATTCTAGAACTGTGGGAGACAGACTTCCGTTGTCTATAAGCTGCCCAGTCTGTGGTGTCTTGTTACACGAAAGGGGCAAGTCAGGAGACTTCCTCTTCAAGCTACTAACCAGCTACCCCAGCCTCACCTGCTCTGAGCCATGGACATAGGAAGTTCTGCTTATCTTTTATATCTGAAGTATGGTCCCCTGGGGGATGTGTTCTAATTTTCTCTGTCCCTGTACTTTCCCTCCATTCAATTTTCCACCAAGGACTCGTCCACCCTATTGGGCTGACGGTGGTGGAGAAGAAAAGAGTCACCGTACAGTGGTCGCAGTGGAGCCAGTGATGGACAGGAAGATGGGAGTGGGGGTGGGGGTGATGGCCAGTGGTGGTGGAGGAGCTGGAGATGATGGGGATGGTGTTGGAAGTGGTGAAGTTGATAGTGGGAGTGGGGGTGATGGTCAGTGGTGGTGGAGGAGGTAGAGGTGATGGACATGGTGTTGGAAGTGGCGAAGTTGATAGTGGAGGTGGAGGTGATGGCTAGTGGTGGTGGAGGAGGTAGAGGTGATGGGGATGGTGTTGGAAGTGGTGAAGTTGATAGTGGAGGTGGAGGTGATGGTCAGTGGTGGTGGAGGAGCTGGAGATGATGGGGATGGTGTTGGAAGTGGTGAAGTTGATAGTGGGAGTGGGGGTGATGGTCAGTGGTGGTGGAGGAGGTAGAGGTGATGGACATGGTGTTGGAAGTGGCGAAGTTGATAGTGGAGGTGGAGGTGATGGCTAGTGGTGGTGGAGGAGGTAGAGGTGATGGGGATGGTGTTGGAAGTGGTGAAGTTGATAGTGGAGGTGGAGGTGATGGTCAGTGGNCAAATTTTTAAGCAACAAAAAAGACCTTTAATTAAAATGTTTGTGAAGGGCATTTCATCTTCAGTCTAGCCTTATTGTGGTGAAATATTTTGTCTAAAACTTGTAAGTGTACTCTCTAAGAGTATGAGAAGAAATAAACAAATGAGCAAAACTGAAAAAAAAAAAAAAAAAAAGAACAAAATAATGTTGGCCTGAACAAAATGAAATTTGTTTACTTGTTCAGTTGCTGCGTTGCCTCTGACTCTTTGTGACCCCATGGACTGCAGCACGCCAGGCTTCCCTGTCCTTCACTCTCGGAGTTTGCTCAAACTCAAGTTCATTGAGTCAATGATGCTATTAACTATTTCATCCTCTCCTGTCCACTTCTCATTTTGCCTTCAGTCTTTGCCAGCACCAGGGTCTTTTCCAGTGAGTTGGGTCTTCAAATTTGGTGACCAAAGTATTGGAGCTTTAGCTTCAGCAGCAGTCCTTTCAGTGAATATTTAGGGTTGATTTCCTATAGGATTGACTGGTTTGATTTCCTTGCAGTCCAAGGGACAGTCTACTATCTTCGTCTACTACAGTGCTGTTAAGTACTATTAAAATATTTAAAGAAAGGGAATTCTCCAGCAATCCAGTGGTTAGGACTCTGTGCTCTTAGTGCCAAGGGCCTATTTGGGGAACTAGGGTCCTATAAGCCATGCAGTGAAACCCAGAAAAAGAGAAAATATTTTACGTATTAAAAATATATAAAGAAAATTATGAAGTACCTTCCAACAATACTGATTGTCTTTAATGTTGATAGCAATAGTATATAGGTTATTTAGAAATTAAAGTACTGTTGTAGTCTGGCTTAAACTGGGAGGTCTTGTGATGTGACTTTCTTGCTCAAACCAACCAACGTAGCAGGTAATTTGCAACTGGAGGCTATCAGTCTCTTTCACACTGAAGTATATAGTTCAGAGAAGAACAAACCAGGCAAGTAAGATCCTCAGTGTAGGGTCCCAGAGATATCAGTTTAAATTCTAAAGACTCATTTGCCGTGGACCCTTGGGTAGGCTACTTGATTTTTCTCTGTTGATATATGCCAGTAGTATATTAAGAATAAGGAGACCCTGTCACTGGGTGTACAGGGTATATGCAGTGCTATCCTACAGAACTTTCTGTGATGATGAAAGTGTGCCAAGTCTGCCCTATCCAATATAGTCACTAGCCACACAGAGCTGTTGAGTATCTAAAATAAGCCTAGAGTAACTGAATCATTTATTACTTTTAATTCAGTTAAATAGCCTCATGTGGCTACTGCCTTTAGAATTGGACAGTGCAAGAGTAGTAAGGGAAGAAATAACCGATTCAATGGACATGAGTTTGAACAAGCTCCGGGAGATGATGAAGGACAGGGAGGTGGAGGTGATGGTCAGTGGTAGTGGAGGAGCTGGAGATGATGGGGATGGTGTTGGAAGTGGTGAAGTTGATAGTGGGAGTGGGGGTGATGGTCAGTGGTGGTGGAGGAGCTAGAGGTGATGGAGATGGTGTTGGAAGTGGTGAAGTTGACAGTGGTGATGGAGGTGATGGCTAGTGGTGGTGGAGGAGGTAGAGGTGATGGGGATGGTGTTGGAAGTGGTAAAGTTGACAGTGGTGATGGAGGTGGTGATAGAATGGTTTTGGAAGCTGTGGTAGAGGTGATATTGGTTGTTGACGGAGGCACAAGTGGTGGTGATAGAGGCAGAGATGTGGAGATGATGGCGGAAATGATGGAACTGGTGGCGGTGGAGTGGAGGTGCCAGCGGTGACGATGGAGGCGGAAGTGTTGGTGGAGGTAATGTTGGCTGTGGTGGAGATGGAGGTGAAGGTGAGGATGGTAGCTATTAAGATGAACATGGTGATTTTGTCATTCAAATGATGGGATTAGCAACATGCACAAAATGAAAACATCCAAAATTTTCTCTTTACCTGGTCTGAGAAATAGTTGCCCTTTCTGTAACAGCTGGAAATTTCCTGAATATCAAAATTTTATTCTCCCAGTTATCATTCAGTCTCTCCACTCTATCACTTGCCTACTCATTCCTCCTATGATGGAATATTTTTAAAAATACTGTTAGAAAATCTGATATTTTGATAAGCAATTGAGGTTCTAATAAGGCATATGTTTTCTGTTTATGTTTTAAGCAATGTAGTATTATTTTAGAAAATGTGAAGAAATGAAAGATGCTAAAGATGAAAATAAATTAAAAAATACTAAGAACCAAATATCAAAGATAACCTCCAATTTGCATATTGCTGCATTTTCCCTCATTAATCCCTCTGTCTCCTTCCTCCCTCCCTCCATCCCTTTTTTCCTTTCTTTTCTTCCTTGTTTCCTTCTCGTCATCTTTTTATCTTTATGTTGTTACATTTAAATTATTATAGTTACATAAAAATTATGTACATAAAGCACGTTTATATGGTGAGATTTTCTCATGTCACTAAAAGTTCCTTCAAAAATATTCTTAAGGTATGAATAATATTACATTACAAGAATATATATATATATATTCATAACATATTTATAGGGTTGAGCACTGAGGTTATTTCCAATTTATTTTTCTCATGGAAAGGTCAGCTTCCCTGAGGCCAGGGGAGAGTTCTACTTCAGACAGCTCACAGCATCTCTGGAGCCAGTCCTCTGCACACAGTTATGCATATGCGATCAGAGGGGTTGTAAATGGAAAGTGGAATCTGCCTTTGGGGAATTTCATCCAGTTCAGGAGAGAGATTGAAATGAAGTCACAACATTTATAAACTAACGTATCATCAAGTGAGAATTACTGCACAGTGGAGCCACAGTATAAAGCCAGTACCTGGGAAAGAGATCAAACTCAGTGGCTCACTCTGGGCATCTAGGAGGGATTTCAGGGATCACAATTTATCCCACAAATATCCAAGTCCAGTCACTAGCTGAGGTGCAATTTACTGCTACACTATATATGTTTAGGAGGGCTTCCCAAGTGGCTCAGTGGTAAGGAATCCACCTGCCAATGCTGGAGATGTGGGTTTGATCCCTGGGTTGGGAAGATTCCCTGGAGAAGGAAATGGCAACCACTCAAGTACTCTTGCCTGGGAAATCCCACGGACAGAGGAGCCTGGCAGGCTATGGTCTGTAGGGTTACAAAAGAGTCGGACATGACTTAGTGACTCAACAACAACAACATACATCTATGAACGTGTCGTTTTGAAATAAACTTTGAAGAGCAATCATGGTCATGAATTAGCAGAGAGGAAGGGGTATGCCATTTCAGATCAGGGAATGATAGGTAAACGTTTATGAAAGAAGATCATATTCAGGGCTTGGGAAGCCAATAAGCTTGATTGCAGTGGAGGAGGCTGTGTAGAAGAGCAGGGGATGGGATTAGTGAGGTGGGAAGCAGGAGGGAACCAGAGACACTGAAGGCCCTGGAGATTGGGGGATGATGTGCAAAAACATTGCCTAAGGAAGATGATCTTGGCAGCTGTGCTGAATGCATTGGAGTCGGCAGACCCTGGAGACAGGGACATCTGTGTGGAAGGTGCTGAATTAAATCAGGCATGAGCTGACAAGGGCTGGCTGGAGAATGGTGGCAGTGGAACGAAAATAGAAAGGGAAGACAAGAGAAACATTTTAGCAGCAGAGAAGTCTCCACATGCAAAGGGAAGATTACGTAATGGGAAGTGAAAGAAAGAAAACTTACGATGGATTTTGTTGGGTTGAGCTGATGGGACAGATCACCGTTGGCTGGAGGAGGGGAGTAGACTGATTCCTTGGCCTGTCCTTTGCTGCTTAAATTCCTTTCCATCTCATAGGCCCCATGATGCTGTGATGGAGAAGGCGGCATGGCTTGGAAGCCACCATTAGTGGCTGCTGAAAGACCCTCTGAGGGACGCCAGATACGTAAATTCATTAGGCACATGTGTTCTTATTCTAACATGCTCTCTCCTCTTTGTAAAGGGCTTCCTTGAGAGCTCAGTTGGTAAAGAATCCACCTGCAATGCAGGAGACCCTGGTTCAATTCCTGAGTGGGGAAGATCCCCTGGAGAAGGGATAGGCTACCCACTCCAGTATTATAGGGCTTCCCTTGTGGCTCAGCTGGAAAGGAATACACCTGCCATGTGGGAAACCTGAGTTCGATCCCTGGGTTGGGAAGATCCCCCGGAGAAGGGAAAAGCTACCTATTCCAGTATTGTGGCCTGGAGAATTCCATGGACTATAGTCAGTGGGATTACAAAGAGTGAATGACTTTCACCTCACTCCTCTTCCGAGGACAGGGATTAGAAACTCGGTTTTTATTCTGTTGACTCTGGCTGCTTGTGTTCCTGATCTTAACGTAGTTTCATCTGTTGGTCCCTGGTCTCACTTCTGATTTCTCCCACTGCCAGATGATTCTGTGGCTAAAGTGGAATTTATGTGTGCATAAGAATGGCTTCTGGTGGTGCAGAGGTTAAAGCGTCTGCCTCCAATATGGGAGACCTGGGTTCAATCCCTGGGTCGGGAAGATCCCCTGGAGAAGGAAATGGCAACCCACTCCAGTACTCTTGCCTGGAGAATCCTGTGGACGGAGGAGCTTGGTGGGCTACGGTCCACGGGTCACTAAGAGTCGGACACAACTGAGCGACTTCACTTTCACTTTCAAGAGCGGCTCAAAACTGCTCCTCCAATGATTTTTGTATTGTTATTTCTAATTTTCATTAAATAATTTTATTCCAGGTTCTTACCTGTATTAATTTTCATCTTTAGTGTTACGCTTATTCTTTCCATTTTACTGAAACAGCAATTCAGGGGAGCAATGTATACTTATCTAAGGTCATTCACTCATCTGCGTGGGGCCCGGGAATCCACAGTAAATCAGATAACAGAGTCTCTGCTTTTTTTATTTTTAAATTTTATCACAGGGCCTTTAAGTCAGTTACGTCTATACAGAAAAAAGTACCAAGGATCAGCAGGATGTTGTTACCTTCCACANGGGGCCCGGGAATCCACAGTAAATCAGATAACAGAGTCTCTGCTTTTTTTATTTTTAAATTTTATCACAGGGCCTTTAAGTCAGTTACGTCTATACAGAAAAAAGTACCAAGGATCAGCAGGATGTTGTTATCTTCCACATGGATCTTGAGCTCATCTCTGAAACACTGTTCTCTGCTGTCTCATTCGTAAGTCTTGGAATGGAGAGGCTCTATAAAATCAGGCTGAAAACTTTAGAATCCATCCCTTCCCTTTTCTCTCTGTCAGAACCAGAAATCAGTCATGGATCTCCAAATCTCAGTGGCTTAGCATTTTTATAATGCTTTCCTTTCGTTCCTTTTGTTGTACTAGCTAATTGCTGTAGGAAATCTTGGCAAAATCCTGAGTTTGCACCATCTCTACTGTTTATCTCTGTTATGTAAAACTGGGATCACTTGGAATCTTCAAAGCACAGTGTCTAGAATCAGAATGGTTTCATGGCATGCCAAAGCAGGTGAGGCCTGAGAGGGGCTGAACACCAGAAGCTATCCTTTAGGTCTCCATTATTAATGAAATGTGTGTTGTCATGGTGATGGGAGAGAAAGTGGAATTGGGAGAAGACTTGAGAAAATATTGTAACACTGGGAGCTGTAAAACCTATGTGACAGTGTGCATCCTGTGATAAGCCTGAGACATCACATCTTTCTTTCCCATGACATATCTCAGACATTATGAGGTCAATATCATGTCCCAGAATTAGTCAAGCCAGATGGCTCCCTGCCTCCCTTTAGTTAGCTTGGACATTAAGAGGCCACAGTCAGGGCAACAGGTTCTGATAACTATTATTTGTGATAACCAAAGCCTATGTAAATTATCTACAAAACCCAACTAGAGGTACATTGAGAAGTCCTAGGTCAGTATATCTGTGTCAATAAAGCCTTTGTTTCTGTACTTTTATAAAAGTGCTCTTGTTTGCTCCCCAACCTGCAGAGGAATAAGAAAAAATGTAGACTTCTTAAATATATATAGACGCAATTCATGAGATCTAGTTGGGTGACCATATATTCTGGTTTGCCCAAGATGGGGAGCTTTTAAACCTGTTTTCTTGGTAAATTGTTAAACATGACTCCTTTCAGTAAAACAAGTGTCTAGACTTGACTGATACATGGTTATCCATTATTGGGCTCATGTTGTGGTCACGAGATGTATCTGGGAGGCTTCATACGTCAGCATGGAAGGCACTGTTGCGGGCATGAAGCCTGACAAGCCTGTGTGCAAACTCCTGGCAAGACGAAATTAAGTGGCCAGTAGGAGATAACCCGATGGCTTCAACTCTGCCTGACTCCAGTGACCAGGGAGCCACAGCCACCTGAAGAACTGAATGCAATTCCAAAAGGTGGTAACATTACCAGGCAGTGAGGGTGAGGAAAACGGCACTCCCTCTGGAAGGAATCAGTTCAGTTCAGTTCAGTCGCTCAGTAATGTCCGACTGTTTGCGACTTCGTGAATTGCAGCACGCCAGACCTCCCTGTTCATCACCATCTCTCGGAGTTCACTTAGACTCATGTCCATCGAGTCCGTGATGCCATCCAGCATCTCATCCTCTGTCGTCCCCTTCTCCTCCTGCACCCAAGCCCTCCCAGCATCAGAGTCTTTTCCAATGAGTCAACTCTTTGCATGAGGTGGTCAAAGTACTGGAGTTTCAGCTTTAGCATCATTCCTTCCAAAGAAATCCCAGGGTTGATCTCCTTCAGAATGGACTAGTTGGATCTCCTTGCAGACCCAGGGACTCTCAAGAGTCTTCTCCAACACCACACTTCAAAAGCATCCATTCTTCGGCGCTCAGCCTTCTTCACAGTCCAACTCTCACATCCATACATGACCACAGGAAAAAACATAGCCTTGACTAGATAGACCTTAGTTGGCAAAGTAATGTCTCTGCTTTTGAATANCAGTTCAAAAGCATCAGTTCTTCAGTGCTCAGCCTTCTTCACAGTCCAACTCTCACATCCATACATGACCACAGGAAAAACCGTAGCCTTGACTAGACGGACCTTAGTCGGCAAAGTAATGTCTCTGCTTTTGAATATACTATTTAGGTTGGTCATAACTTTTCTTCCAAGGACTAAACGTCTTTTAATTTCATGGCTGCAGTCACCATCTGCAGTGATTTTGGAGCCCCCCAAAATAAAGTCTGACTCTGTTTCCATTGTTTCCCCACCTATTTCCCATGAAGTGATGGGACCAGATGCCATGAGCTTAGTTTTCTGAATGTTGAGCTTTAAGCCAACTTTTTCGCTCTCCTCTTTCACTTTCATCAAGAGGCTTTTTAGTTTCTCTTCACTTTCTGCCATAAGGGTGGTGTCATCTGCATTTCTGAGGTTATTGATATTTCTCCCAGGTGTAACAGTTTTTAAAAATTCTAATTCCGAATACATGTAAGTCATCTAAGATATGGTGTAGTGTGTTTGTCATTTGCAGGGTTTTTTTTCCTTTTTTTTAAGCCAGAAGAGTTTACCATATTTCTAGATCTTAAAAAATGCTAATATGATGATAATAAGTTGAACAGATGTGTAAATGAATAGAGATAATGATAATAGTTTATGGTAACTAAAATTGAGAAAAAATAGTATTATAATCTGGGCTTCCCCGGTGGTTCAGTGGTAAAGAATCCACCTGCCAATGCAGGAGATGCAGGTTTGATCCCTGGGTTGGGAAGAATCTTTGGAGAAGGAAATGGCAACCCACTCCAGTATTCTTGCCTGGTAAAATCCTATGGACGGAGGAGCCTAGCAGGCTACTGTCCATGGGGTCACAAAAGAATTGGACACAACTTGGTGACTAAACAGCAAGTATTATAATCTGAAAGTTAAGAAGGGGTTCTGACATCAAATCCTTGTTGTACTGGCTAATGACTAAGTGACTTGGCCAAGTGTCCTAAATGATTTGTGCCTCAATCTCCTATATTGAAGAGATTGGAAAAAAATAATAACACTTCCCTCACAGAGCATTTGTGATGATTAAATGAGAGAATACCTAGAAAGAAACTTAATATAGTACTGACAGTTCAGAAATGCTAATGATAATGAAGAGAAGAAGGTGGAGGAGGAACGTAAGGAGATTTCTGAAGTAGAGATCCAATAAATTCCAGTTAGTGTATATACTTTTAAATTTTCTCACTACAGTGATTTATTGAGTAAGCATCCTTACTTACATGTGCCTAGTTGCTCGGTCATGTCCGACTCTTTGTGACCCCGTGGACTGTAGCCCACCAGGCTCCTCTGGCCATGTGGATTCTCCAGGCAGGAATACTGGAGTGGGTTGCCATGCCCTCCTCCAGTAGATCTTCCTAATCCAGGGCTCGAACCCAGGTCTCCCACATTGCAGGCCGATTCTTTACTGTCTGAACCACCAGGGAAGCCATTTGGTAAAAGGAATTGAATGACATGATCTATAGTACCTTCTAACTTTTTAGGAATAAATAAAGCTCCTTTCAGTGTGTTAATAAAAACATCATTAAGACAACATGAGTCTCCTCCATAAGACATTTATTGTTAATATGATTATCATTCTCACTTTAGTGGGAAATCTTTTATCATATAGATAAGCCAGTAAAGATTATTACACCTGAAAAAAAAAAAAAAAAGCTAAACTATGTCAATTACAGATTCAAAAAAACCACAGTGTTGTGTTTCCTTCCGTACTTGGGAATAACTTCCTATTCCATGTTCATGTGTCTGTAGTTTTCAGCCTCTGACCAATTTTAGAATCACTAAATTAAGGTGATTATGAGCGTTTTCTTATTAGTGTTACCATGGTAAACATCACATACTTTGCCCAAGTTTTAAAACACTGTTTAGGTTTTTGATCTATGCTTGTTATATAGATCTCCATGGTGGCACAGACGGTAAAGCATCTGCCTACAATGCAGGAGACCCAGGTTCGATCCCTGGGTCTGGAAGATCCCCTGGAGAAGGAGATAGCAACCCACTCCAGTGGAAAATCTTGCCTAGAAAATCCTATGGACAGAGGAGCCTGGTAGGCTACAGTCCATGAGGTCACAAAGAGTTGGACACGAGTGAGTGACTTCACTTTAGGTTTTTGCCCTGAGAGAGATTGTGAGGAAATTGGTGTATTTAGCTGAATATTTTATGAAGATAATACTGTTGGATTGGTTAAAATGTTTATTCTGGTTTCTCCATAAGACGTTACAGAAAAAAACAAACAACCTTTTTGGCCAAGCCAATAGTAATATGTTCTAGTAATTAGATTAGTAACTAATTAGATTAGTAACTATAAGCATATACAGGACTTCCCTCGTGGCTCAGATGGTAAAGCATCTGTCTACAATGCGGAGACCCGGGTTCGATCCCTGGGTTGGGAAGATCCCCTAGAGAAGGAAATGGCAATCCACTCCAGGACTATTGCTTGGAAAATCCCATGGACAGAGGAGCCTGGTAGGCTGTTACAGTCCATGGGTTCACAAAGAAAAAGAGTTGGACACGACTGAGCGACTTCACTATCACTATCACTAAGCATAAAGAGCTGTTCAAATTCGTATAAACAACAGTATTAAGATAGTTGACATTTAACACTGTGTAAGTTTAAGGTGTGCAATGCAGTAATTTTATATACTTTTGTATTGATGTGATTAATGCATTAAGGTTAGTTGTCACATCCTTCACCTCACATGGCTACAGGTTTTTTAGCAGAGGGCTTGGTAAGAACATTTGAGATCTACTCTCTTGGCAACTTTCAAGTATATAGTATAGTATTGTAAACCACATTCATCCTGCTGGGAAAGAAGAAGAATGGGATTACTGATGATCCTTTTCCACATCTCCTCCAACCTCTGCCACCACCAACATCATCAACTTTTCATCTGGTCTGTAGTAGAAAAGGACTGAGTAGTCATCTTCTCTGCTTCTACCCTTTGGCACCTACTCCATCTCCACACAGCAGCCAGAGAGACGATATCATGTCACTCTTCTCTTAATAAAAATAACAATGCATCCCACTCCCTAGTAAAAGTCATCCTTTTCACAGTGTCCTACCATCTAGACATTACCTGGGAGTATTCTTCCCCCTCCCTCACTCTGCTTCTGCCATATTGGCTTTTTTGTTTTACTAGAAGCACCCCAACTCATTCCTTCCCAGAAACTTTCCCTCTAAGCAGAGACATTACTTTGTTGACTAAGGTCCATCTAGTCAAGGCTGTGGTTTTTCCTGTGGTCATGTATGGATGTGAGAGTTGGACTGTGAAGAAGGCTGAGCGCCGAAGAATTGATGCTTTTGAACTGTAGTGTTGGAGAAGACTCTTGAGAGTCCCTTGGACTGCAAGGAGATCCAACCAGTCCATTCTGAAGGAGATCGACCCTGGGATTTCTTTGGAAGGAATGATGCTAAAGCTGAAACTCCAGTACTTTGGCCACCTCATGCGAAGTGTTGACTCAGGGCGACCGAACAACAAAGATGAGGGCAGGACCCTCAGGACAGGATTGGTGCCCTAGTAAGAAGAACTTTCAGAGGGCTTGCTTCCTCTCTCTCCTGGGTGAGAACGCATCAAGAAGGCGGCTGTGTACAAGCCTGGACGAGTCCTTACCAGGAACTGAATTGGCTGGCAACTTGATCTTGAATTTCCTGGTATCCAGAAAACCCTGAGAAATAAATTCTGTTGTTAAGCCTATGGTGTTTGGTTACAGCAGCCCAAGCTGACACTTGGGAGCATCTTGTTGAGAGAACAATGGAAATATTGGAAGCGTTCATTTGTGTCTGTGATCTGAGGTGTAGTGTGGTTTTTGGTGAAAGCTATTGAGAAAACAATCTTGAACCCAGTCTGAGTTGTCATTCCTATCCATTAACCTTCTTATCTTTCCCTCCTTTACCTTGTGATTGCAAACAAGATATCCTATTTTGTTTTGTGTTGCCAGAAGATAAATGAGTTGTGTTTGAGTTTTGGGTAGACTATAGCTCAGATGGTAAAGAATCTGCCTGCAGTGCAAGAGACCTAGGTTCGATCCCTGGGTCAGGAAGATCCCCTGGAGAATTAAATGGCAACCCACTCCAGTACTCTTTCCTGGAGAATCAAATGGACAGAGGAGCCTGTTGGGCTACAGTCCGTGGGATTTCAGAGTCGGACAGGACTGAACAGCTAACACAGACAGACATCTTGGCAACCAAGTACTGTGTTCTATTTCAAACTTTATTGAAAGAATAAACAGCATAACCTCTCTGAACAGGTGAAAAAAAAAAGCAACCTCAGGATCTGTGGGACTCTGGTGACACCTGCTGGATACATTGAATAAAACAACCATACCCCACAGGAGAGTGACCTCTAGCGAAAAAGCCTTGGAAATGTTCTTTGTAATTGAATGTGTAAAGGTTCAGAATACCATTTGGACAATATGCAATTAGAAGGAAGAAAGGTGAGAGTGTAAGTACTGAGCATATTCAAATTCATCAGTGATGTTCAGTTCTTTTCCCTGTGAAGAAATGTACCAGAATTAAATTTTAATGACTGTAGCCTGTTTTTTGGATTTATCATTTTGCGTTCATGTGTTGTTTTATACTGAAAGCTACATAATTTAGTTGTTTGGAGCAAAGGCTCTGGAATCAGAGCCAGGGTTAAAACACAGGATTTGCCACTTCCTAAATTTTTTGCCCTGAGGAGCAGGTTATTTAACTTTCCTGTGACTTAGTTTCCCAGGCTTAAAATGTCAACAATTGTACCTACATCACAGAGATCAGAAAATTGCCTGACAGGAAGTAAAAATCTCAACAACTGTCAGCATTTTTATTACAAGAATAAATACAATTCCTGTTCAGTTCAGTTGCTCAGTCATGTTCAACTCTTTGCGACCCCATGGACCACAGCATGCCAGGCCTCCCTCTCCATCACCAACTCCCAGAGTTTACCCAAACTCATGTCCACTGAGTCGGTGATGCCATCCAACCATCTCATCCTCTGTCATCCCCTTCTCCTCCTGCCTTCAATCTTTCCCAGCATCAGGGTCTTTTCAAATGAGTCAGCATCAGGTGGCCAAAGTATTGGAGTTTCAGCGTCAACATGAGTCCTTCCAATGAACACTCAGGACTGATTTCCTTTGGGATAGTCTGGTTGGATCTTCTTGCAATCCAAGGGACTCTCAAGAGTCTTCTCCAACAAGACAGTCCCTGTAGTTTCTATCATTCTGTGATAAAAGAATCTCTTAGCAATCTGTTTGGCAGGAATAAGTGGAAGACAGATGACTCATCGCAAGGATGGGGGAGCCATTCTACAAAAGGGGGGATTCACATTTGTGCTTGTCACTCCTACCATCTAGATGGAGACGAAGATACCCTAGCGCTATGAATCGGGTGGTTCTGGCTATCACAGGAAGTCAAGTTGTTGCGAGTGAATGTCCAGTCACAAGGATGGCCTTGGATTAATGCGTATGGTGATTGGGTGGGCAGTGATAAAACGCCATGAAGTGATTAGTCATTGGAGAGGGCTAGGACTGGATGCCTGCCCTGTGGGTCCTCAGATATTGTCATTATCTTCCTGAGGTCTCCAACTGGAATTACACAGGGGGGTATATGGTGAGAGTGGTATAGAACCCACCTGACAATGCGTTTTTCTTTAAACTATCTATCACAAGTGGGACTTCTCTGGTGGTCCAGTGGCTAAGACTTCACCTTCTAATGCAGGGGTTGAGAGTTTAATCCCTGGTTGGGGAACTAAGATCCCATATGCTTTTTGACCCCAAAGCTAGAACATCAACTGAAGCAACATTGTAACAATTTCAATAAAGACTTTAAAAAGGGTCCACATCAGAAAGATCTTTTTAAAAAGTCACAAGCAAAAATAATCCTCTGTGGGTGAAATTATTTTGCAATCTTGAGAAACACCTTTTGGTTTTCTCTATTTTCTCCCATTGCCTCAATATCTNACTCCGAGAGATGGTAATGAACAGGGAGGCCTGGCATGCTGCGATTCATGGGGTCACAAAGAGTCAGACATGACTGAGCAACTGAACTAAACTGAACTGAACTGAAATCTTCCATGCAAGGCTCCCCTATCATTTAGACTCAGTTAAAGTACCATCTCTTAAGAAATACCTTTGGTAACCACAGAGTATTTTTTTTAATGAATACATTTTCATTTTGAAGGTTATTTTAAAAAATCACAACTGAGTTTAGGATGTCCTCTTGAGAAATATGCACTATCATCTAAAAAGTGACAGATTCTTTGTTGACAATTGCTTAGCATTACTTAGCATTTTCCTACAGAATTTCTCTTCTTTCATGGTGCAACTTGGGCACACACTGTGTTAGTTCCAGCTACCACAACAGAATATCTCACACTGCGTGGCTAATAAGTCACAGAAATTTCTTCCTTATAGTTCTGGAGGCTGGGAAGTCTGACATCAAAGCACCAGCAGATTCAGTGTCTAGGAAGGGCTAGATTTCCTGGTTCACCACCAGCCATCTTCTCACTGTAACTTTACATGGTGCAAGGGTCCAGAGATTGTCCCTAGGGTTTCTAAGAAGGGTCCTGATCCTATTGTTGAGGGCTCTGCCCTCGACCTAATCACTTCCCAGAGACCTCATCTCCTAATACCATCATATTAATGTGCTTACTGTCCTCAGTCACTCAGTTCTGTCCAACTTTTTGCAACCCCAAGGATTGTAGCCCACAAAATCCCATGGACAGAGGAGCACTGCTGCTAAGTCATTCGAGTGGGACACAACTGCTAAGTCATTTGAGTGGGACACGACTGCTAAGTCATGTGAGTGGGACACGACTGAAATGACTTCACAGCAGCACTCCTCTGTCCATGGGATTTTCCAGGCAAGACTACTGGAGTGGGTTGCCATCTCCTCCAGGGGATTTTTCCAGACCCAGGGATTGAACCCACGTCTCCTGTGTCTCCTGCTTTATGGGCAGATTTTTTACATGCTGAGCCACTGGGGAATGGGAGTTATGATTTCAACATATGAATCTTGGACATGGACATTCCATCCACAGCACTGACTATTCTAATACAGTTATGACCTGTGCATAGAAAGCAGCCATCTCTTAGTGGAGGTAAAGTGCATCTTGTCCAGCAGTCCTGTCCTAGTAGTATCAATTCTTAGACTCCTGCAATGGCATTAGGTAGGATGTTTGTTCTATTACTACATCACAATTCACTAAAGACTAACGGGCAACTAAAAAATGCATGTGGTATGCTGACTTTTTTTACATACTCACATGGAGAAGTGAGTGATTAAGAAAAATTTCACAAATAACTAAAAAGTTCATAAAGTGGAATAGACATTCCCAAGGCCACAGTCACCCTCCCAGTGAGTTAAACTAGTATATCTCTTAGAAGCAAGCAGACTTAAATCTTTTAGAATTGAATAGGTTTAGTTCTGCGGTACACAGCATACCACAGGGATTATGTATGCATGCCAAATCTTTTCAGTTGTGTCTGACTCCTGCCACCACATTGACTCTCGCCCACCAGACTCTTCTGTCCGCGGGACTCTCCAGGCAAGAATACGTGTGTTAGTTGCACAGTCATGTCTGACTTTGCGACCCCATGGACTGTAGCCCACCAGGCTCCTCAGTCCATGGAATTCCCCAGGCAAGAATACTGGAGTGTGTTGCCATTTCCTTCTCCAGGGGATCTTCCTGACTGAGGGATCAAACCTAAGTCTCCTGCGTTTCAGGCAGATTCTTTACCATCTAAGCTACAGGGAAGTCCCAAGAATTGAGACTTTCCCAGGATTCCCAGGCAAGAATACTGAAGTGGATTGCCATGCCCTCCTGGATCTTCCTTACTCAGGGATCTAATCCACATCTCTTATGTCTCTTGGATTGGCAGGCGGGTTCTTTACCACTAGAGCCACCTGGGAATCCCACCAGGATTATAACTCTGGTTAATTGCCGTATTTACATGTGTCAAGATCTTTAGGGCACTCCACAGTTCGTTTGAATCTCCAATAAGTGGCCAAATGCCTCGTGAGCTAAACCTTTTAGAAAATAAAACCATACCACCTGCCAGGAAGATTTTATAGAGATACGTTTATGGTTTTGACAGTCATATGGAGAAGGTGACTATATTTCTTAGTTTTCATTGCATGCTATCCAGTATGAGGAACAAAGCCCATTGTTCGTATTTTATTGGTTCTGTGTGATACTCTTTCCAGAAAAGTTTTTCATCCATATTTCCCAGATGCCTGCTATAAGCCCTCTGACAAACTCTGTTTCTGCTTGACTATTTCAGCACTTTTATGTAATGGAAAATTTCATAAACACTTGCAAGAAATCTTTGTGCCCTTGGTTGTCCGCTACGTGGATCTCATGGAGTCCTCCATCGCTCAGTCAATTCACAGAGGTTTTGAGCAAGAGACCTGGCAGCCTGTCAAGTAGGTATCTTGCAGTAGTGTCCACAGAGCCCCTGTCTCTTCTATCCTGCCCTTATGACTTTACACATGGCCATCTGTAGTTATTGCTTATGGTGGTCCCTTCCCACGTTGTTTGTTTCTTTACAGGAATATCGCCAACAGTCTTCCCAATGTAGCTCTTCCAAAAGTTCCAAGTCTGCCTCTTAATCTTCCACAGATTCCTAGCTTTTCTACTCCTTCGTGGATGGCTTCTTTATATGAGTCCACGTGTGTATCCCTCACTTCTTTCCTGGTGGTGTGTTAGCTGGTGCATGGCCTGAGCTGTGTTCTGTGCAAATGTGTTTAGATTGCATGGCATTTATCATCACTGGTTGAGGAATACTATGTTTTGGTTTTATTTGTTTGAGTTTTTGAAGCTATTAAGCTAAGCTTAGCATATCGATGATACATAATATAGATTAAAAAAAAAAAAAAGTACTCCAGCTTTGATGTTCATATGTGATCTGTGGGGCAGGGTCATTTTGTGCCCGAGGTTGTGACTCTAGTCTAAGTGATATAACCGGAGTTTTCCATACTCAGGCAAGCAGTGTGGTTAGTGCTGTGTATGTCCAGGATCCTTTGTTGACTCCAGTTGTGTGATTTATCTTGTCTATGTAGAAAAACCTTTGTAAGAAGAGTTTTAAGAACACAATCTTTTCCTGCTTTTATCTTAGTCTCACCTTTAAAGAAATAAGAACGCAGGTTGCAGAGAAGGATTTGTCCTCTGTTTCTCAGTACCAGCAAGTCTTCTTTTGTCCTTTCATGTACCATTCGTTGCATCTTGTTATTTTAAAATAATCTTTATATTATTACAAACCATATTTATTAACTCCAGATTGTCACAAGCCTCCCTGTTGCAGATTTGGTAAATGAGAGTCATTAAAGTTAAAAGGACGTGGGCTTTGAAATCGATCAGCCTTACTTTTAGATCCTTATTCATTAGCTTAGCTTATTCATCATTAAGTCTTCCTTAACCTCAGTTTCCTCAACTCTAAAATGATTATGACATCTAATTTAAAGATGTTTGGGGGAGGATTTTTAAAAAACTGAAAAGAGCCTGGCACAGCCTAGGGTCTCCATAAATGATAACTACTATATAATTACAATCAACATTGTGACTGTTATTACCATAATTATTATTACATTATCACCAATCATCATTATTACCCATAATGAATGATTTCCAAAAGTTTGAGCCTCACAGAAATGAAATGAGCTCAGTAATAGCCCATGCTTTGCACAAGATCTCACATGAAGTCAGCTAGAAAAAATAATAATTTCAAGAAGAAAATTAGCTACCATTAATTGAGATAGAGGGCCAAATTCTTTATCTTGGTTAAGCCTTGTGACAACCCTGTGAGGTAAATATCACTCTCCCCTTTTTCCAGTTAAGGAAACTAAGTCATTAAGAAGTTAAAAGGCAGAACTTGCCAGTGTCTCACAGCCAGCAAATGACAAGCTTTGAACCCGCATTTGTATAAATCATCTTAATAGATGCTCCTCCAAATCTCTCCCTGTCTATAGAATTCTGGCTTTTTTAGCTCTAGGAGTGAATGCCAGTAAGGTAAGTTTACTGCTGGCATTTTCAGGAAATTATCTCAGACTCCATTTTTCACATTTGGATTCTTTAACCTGTGATTAATACTTTTAGGGATAGGTCACTAACCAGAAGTAATTTTAAAATGAAAAAGTTATGAATAAATTGCAGGTTGTACATGCCAGCTTGAGAGAAAACCTATTTACATTTTTCATCTATTTAATTGTAACAAACACTTGTTACCTTAATTACATTCCCAATTAAGCATATGTATCATTTAGAATCATTCTGTAACAGGATCAAAGAACAGAAAACCTATATCCATATTCCCTATGAAGGTTTATTTGTCACATATTATGAGAAAGTCCATTCTTATTAGAATTCTCCCTTTACTATTTGGGGTTTTGTCTTAATGGTGGGTTTTGTTGCTGTTGTTTTGTTGAAAAATTAGAAGAAATAAATTTGCTTCTTTGCCAACTACATTCAATTACTCTTAAAACATAGTTCTTCTAATCTACCAAATTGCACACTGTAAGTGTATCAGAGGATTTTGCTTCATGATTTTTTCCACTTATTTTTATTATATTAGTGGCAAAGTGAAGAATTAAATATAGTGTTTTCTCAAACTTTTTTTTACAGCAGTGTCAGTATGGTTCTCTGGTTCTTTTGTTTAATGATACTTTTGGGGCACTGAATATTAAGGTTTGGAGACAGTAAGCGAAGAAAGTGCTGTTGGTAATGTTCACTGCTTTGCTGTGATTGCTCCCTTGAGAATTTAGCTCTGAGGACATCCTGGCTAGTGGAGGAGATCATGAGGAATTACTGGCAGAATGGGAGGAGGAGAGCAGAGTAGATTGGTGATGGAGCTGAGATGCTGAGGCAGTGGGGGAGCAAGAGCATAGAAATAAGCCTTTAATTAGCCAGAGCAGGAGATGATTGTTTTTAAGCTGACTAATTAAGATATGTTTAGCTAAACAATGTGGTTATTTAGAAGAATTTTTCTTTATAAAAATTTTCCACCATGCCCTTGTGATAAATTAGTTTATCTTAAAATTTTTCTTTTACAAACCTGAAATATAAATTTCAGGTTAGTATATGTTAAATGTTCAAAAGCTAAGCAGAAATTAATCATACAGCAGTTTTTGTTTCTTTTTCTTTTGCTCTCTTTTATAATTAAGTTGCAATATACATAGGACTATTATTTTCCAATCACCTCTTTTCCTCTTAGGCTGTACACTAGGTTAATGGAAAGTAAATAATACTATCATTGGCCCAAATATTATATACTCTGACACAAATTACCTCCTTGCATGGTATGAAAACATGGTCCCTAGAGTAACCTTAGCAGAGTAGTGAAGGCATAGCAGACCTTGGCTTCTTGGTTATATGGATGGAAGGACCTGAAATATATGATGCTGCTCCAACTTGAGAGCACCTTGCGTAATCTTTTCTCTGTTAGACCATACCTTGTACTAAGTAAGGTTTAATTATGAGCGAGAAAAGGCCCAAAGCATTTCAAAATAGAGGCAAGATTTGCTTCCCTATCCAATCTATTATTTCATTCCCGGTACCTGTTTCACCTTTACCCTAACTGAGAAATTGAAAGCCCTGAAGGCAACATACATGAAGACCAACAGAAGCCATCATGATGACAGAAGTGTATATGCATGAGTTGAGTAAAGCTTATAGTTGTCATCATGTGGATTCTCTTGCATAAAACATACTTCTTTGAATTTCTAGGAGAAAATATGTATTTTATGTTTATCCTAGAGGTTGGTAAAGAACATTTGTCTGTTCCTATGTATATAATTTTATTTTTTTCTTTAGTAAAGATCATTACCCATTCTTTGACCCCTTTTTATGAAACTTTACTGCTGTATTTCTATTTTGTTCTCCTTGCCTTGCCTCATTCATTAAGAAGTGAAAAGGGAAAATTAGGAGGTTGGGCAAAGAAAATATTGATCATTAGAGGTTTTATGTAGCATTTTTTCACAGACAATTGATACAGAAAAAAAAAAAAAATGTATGGGTGATCCATGTAGCTAATAGTGGAAGTTCACAATGTTCGTTCTTCCTTTTTCTTCTAGCAATGGCTCAGCAACATCAGAAGACCTTTTCTGGAAACTTGATGCACTGCAAATGTTTGTCTTTGATCTTCACTGGCCAGAACAAGAATTTGCCCATCACTTAGAGCAAAGACTTAAACTAATGGCCAGTGACATGATAGAAGCCTGTGTCAAAAGGTAGACATATATTTTCAAGTTGCTGCTTACTCTGCCGAGCACCCAAAATACCACATTTCACCAAGTACCTTTTACATAACTGTCACAAGAAAGATTTCAATATGTATAGCTTTTCCAAAATTTAAAGGACATTACGTACTTCGACCTAAACTCTGAGGATGAATGTACTGGATACAATTGGCCCACTACTTTTTTTCAGGTCTCCTGACCATTGCTGTTGGGGCTTCCCAGGTGGCGCTGGTGGTCAGGAACCCGCCTGCTAATGCAGGAGACATCAGAGAAGCGGGTTCAATCCCTGGGTTGGGAAGATCCCCTGGAGGAGGGTGTGCAACTCACTCCAGCATTCTTGCCTGGAAAATCCCATGAACAGAGGAACCTGGTGGGCTATAGTCCATGAAGTCACAAGGAGTTGGACACGACTTAGCGACTAAACAATAAACCATTGCTCTCAGCCATAGTACCCATACCCATATTAATCCTTTCTGTTGTGCTTATTGTTATCTCTGGGGATGCTGTATTTTAAATCCCCAAGGCAGTGCTTCCTGAGACATATGGAAGAGATCTGTTAAGTACTTTATGCATTACGTACCGTGTTCACGTGCTGTGAAATGACGTGGCAAATTTCAATGATGATCATTGCCATCAATTGTTCTGTTTTCTGGTATTCTCTATCCACATCAGATGAGTTCCAAGTGTCCATTTACATTCTTCAGAACTTAACCAGAAATAAGTTATGAGGCTTTGAATTCTTCCACATGCACTTTCATTGTATTTAATACTTTTTTACAAAATCAGCATTTCATCCTAATTAGTATTATTTTCCCCCATTGCCTTTGTTCATGAGATATACAAGAGTGATGCAGGCAGAATATAGGAATAACAAATTCCGGTTGGAGCAACTGGATAATACTGAAATCTTCAAAGCAAAAATTCTCTCTTTAAAATAATGTTCAATGGCTTTGTAAAGCAAAGCCATGAATTAGATTATTTAATGTTTAAAAAATATCAGGTTTGGCATCTGTGATTCTAATGTATCAAATCTATGGATATTCTTTGGACATTTTAGCAAAATCATTTCCAAATCATCTATTATGCAGTTTCTTTAAAAAAAAAAAAAAAAACCTAAATGCAACTTCAGGTGTTTGAAAGAGAAACTAAGTGACATAAAAGAATTATATATTCTGTGTTGCACATAAATTATGTGTTTTAGTTTTTCCCAAACTTGTCCTTTTTTTTTTAATTTGGTAAACCCTCACACAAAGGATTTGCTCTGCTTTAATATACTACTTGGATACTCATGCAGACATCTAAGAGTGTGTACTTTGAATGGAAAAACTTCACGGTTTCACTTAACTGTCTGAGTGAATATCCAAGTAGTATCACAGTCTGATCTTTTGTATAAGACACTTAAAAAGAAGAACATCCCACCTCCCAGCTCCCGGGCAATGCCACACTCTGTATTTGCATGTTTTAAATTAGCATCTTGTAGTGTTGATTTCACTTTTAGGGGGGACATGTCAGATTTCTTACTCTGAATTCATGTTTTAATGAATAGAACAAGAACCGCATTCGAACTCAAGCTGCAAAAGGCAAGCAAAACCACTGACCTTCGCATCCCAGCTTCTATGTGTACGATGTTTAATGTGCTAGTTGATGCCAAAAAGCAAAGCATCAAGCTCTGTGCCCTGGATGGAGGACAGGAGGTAAGTGGATTGAATGTCACATATGGTAATGTAGGGTGCCCTTGCAGAGAAGGACACGCTGTTTCCAGAAGTTTCTTACTTGACTAGATGAAAAAGACCTAGTTCCCCATACAGGTGTTTGAACTTTCCTGTATTATAATAATGGAATGCCCCTTTATCCTTTGCTCTTATCTGTTTCTTCTTTTTAATACAAAGACTGGCCATTGAATTTCAGATATACCTTTTAATGGCTTAGGTGATGTGTATTTACATAAACCTTGCTTTTCACAAGCAAATGAGAAACCTAGAAAGCTACTTGCTTTGTTTATACAAATATAGAGTATCCAGAGTTTGCATCCAAAAAACAGGCCACAGAAAATAGCCCATAAAATATTTTATTTACACAAAAGTTTCCTTTTTTTTTTTTTAAAGATCAAGTAGAAATATACTGGAAAATTGGTCTTTGCTTTTTTCAATGAATACCCCATTGTTTCAATTTGATTTCTATTTTGTTTGGTTCTGTATTCAGAAATAGAGTTTATTTTACCCCATGATTTTATCTTTGTTGTGATTGGGTGAAATGGATCTCTTTTTCTTAGATTATCTCTTTAAGTTAACATTTTGTTGCATCTTTGCCCATTGTAATTATTTTTTCATCATTTCTTTATTTTTCCCTTATGTTCTCCTTCATCGTGTTTTATTTTCCCTCATGGCATGATCCAGTTTGATAGTCAGTGGGTAAGTTTCATTTAAAACACACACACACACATTTTCATTTGAGTTATTATTCTTGTAAGTGTACCTTTTTATGTTCGTTTTTTCAAAATAAAATAATATAATTCCATTTTCAGGTTTTCGGTTGGTGTGTATGTATATAATACTACATAACAATACCAAAGATGCATTAAACAGATGTAAATACTTTCACTTTAAATAATGTCATAGGGAATGTTTCTTCCCTGTTGAGCTGCAGAATCAACAGACTATAATTTTTTAAGATAAAATTATTTAAAACCGAGTGAATTCACCCTTTTTAAATTCTAAATAAATTCAGAAGCAGAGTGATTATTAACATTTTTAAGATGCATATATATGTAATGTGTACTTTTCACTAACAATATTAAAAGAATTTAGAGTTAGGGGCTATAGATGATATATAGCATATATACAGGGTAGCCTGTAAATTTGAGGACCAGGAGGCCACTCTTAAGGTCACCGCTTACAGAAGAACCCAGTTGTGAATTTCAGTGAGGGATATGCCCACTGTGATAACAGCCTTTCCTCCTACTGATGGTCTGGGATAGCACTATCATCAGATTCAGGGAAGGGCAGGCCTGCATCAGGAGCCTTTCCCCTTCCACACACAGGTTTTCTTAAGGTACCACCCAGAACCTTGGAGGAACATCATTTGAAAACCCTTTGTACCTTACAGGATTGACTAGATTAAATAAATACTTTTTTTAATAAGTCAAATGCTTGTGCTCTACGGATATGTTAAATCTTACAAGTCTTAGAGTTGACACATGGGAGTCAAAGTCAGAACGAACTCTTCTCTGGGCTAACAACTCTAATCCAAGCAGAAGGGCTTAGGTAACCACTAAGATGAGGTTTCCCAGGTGACGAGTGGTAAAGAATCTGCCTGCCAGTGCAGGAGGCATGTGTTCAGTCTCTGGGTTGGGAATATCCCCTGAAGGAGGAAATGGCAACCTGCTCTAGTGTTCTTTCCTGGGAAATCCCATGGACAGAGGAGACTGGGTACAGTCCATGAGTTGGACACACCAGAGCACACACACAGAATACTACACAAAGAGGATAAGAAGGTCCACTATTTTGAATGGCGTGCTTATTTAACCAAGACACAGACATTAGCTATTAGGCCATAATTTGTTCACGCATCCATGTATTTCATTTTTTGGGCAATTCAGGGGGAAAAAGTGTATTTCTAATACCTCAGCATACAACCTTACAAACACAGTAAGGAGCTGATACGTGTTATCGTGTGTTCAGTTTTATCATTCTCTGATCTCTTGAAATGTGATTTATTATCTCTAATTATCCGAATGAGTAGGCAGCTGGCTTGGCTATCAATGGCTCATAACCACCTTCTTGGTTTTCTATAGCCAGATGTAAACCTTTTATTGTCTGCTTGAGAACATTGTCTGTTTCTTTATACACACATCCATTTCTCATCAGGTTTAGGGAATCATCTTGCCTCTTCCATTCATACTGGATTTATCCATTTGTTCTTATTTTCACATACATTGCAGTACCTGACAGACAATAGATATGTAGTAAATGTTTGTTGAATGAGCAGACTGATTTTTTGTCACTGCTTTAAAAATCTTATCCCCATTTAAAAAAAAAAATCCTCCCCTGTAAGAAACTCACTCCAGTACTGTGAAAGAAAAGCAGGCGCCCACACAAATGACAAAACACTGTTGCATTGTCAAATGATTCTTTACATTAATAGGTGGATGATTTTGAAGAGGAATCTGCTGTTGTTCATTATTCTGCACCTGTACCTTCTCACCAGAGACAATTAGTTCCCCACAACTTTCACACAATTAATATACTTCAAAATGTGCAGGTGTAAAACCCATTAGCAACCCTGAAAATTGGTAAACAAGAGTTTCCCTGCACAAGAAGTTTCCCTTCTATACTTCTATTAAAATACTTCACTTTTAATCTCCAGGAAATATATACATGTAATTGCACAGGCTTTTTCCTCTTTCTGTGTGTTTAAGACAAGTTTGGGGATGATTGCAAAGTGATGAATATGTAACATTCATAGGTGAGCCCATGCATAGGACCCCATTGTATACCAAGCAACAAATTAAAGTTGTTGAAAAAACTGGATTATTACACAATTTGGAAACTCATAAAGATATATAGTATACTATATAAGTAAACCTAGCAGATTTTATTTTTTCTAGATTTAAGGGAATTACCTCTGCACAATCTTAAGTAAATTTATCATATCATCATTGCTGGGACAAAAACTTACCAACTCCTTACCCACAGTGAAGCCCCTTCTGGACTCCTGAATTATGATTCTGTTTTCTTACGTGGCATACGATGATGCAGACACTCAGCCACAGCCCGGAACAGCATTTAATAGAGTAATTAGTGATCGAATGATCTGCTCTTGTGACAGCTGTGTGTAATGAGTCAGCAATCTCATGCCAGGCCCTCAGGGACAGATGTGGAGATCTGAAAACCACCAGTGCTTAGAAATCCTCATTATCCATCCCTGCAAAAGAGCAGATGACTGCATGGGCCTTCAGCAGTCATATACTCTCAGACCCATTGTATCTCATGGTTCATCCATTGAAAGTGAAAACACAGTAATAGAACAACTCAGGGACCCCTACATACGTGGGATTTGTTTTCAACTGCAGTAAAATACTTCCATTTCCAGATCTAACAATCCAATACCTTTAAAATCATCCCAGCAGAAGGACCAAAATTTTTAAGAATGCTGGATTGCACTGGCATTTAGCTAGTCTGCATTTCTTACATGTCTACATGAGAACAGTCAGGTGAGATGAGTATATTTACCCATGTGCCTGATATTTACCTGTGCCTGATCTGAATTCCCTGGGCTCCATGAAGTAAAAATTCCTGTCAGTCAGTCAGTCCAGTTGCTCAGTCATGTCTGACTCTTTGCAACCCCATGGACTGCAACACACTAGGCTTCCTAGTCTATCACCAACTCCCAGAGCTTACTCAAACTCATGCCCATTTAGTTGGTGATGCCACCCAACCATCTCATCCTCTGCCATCCCCTTCTCTGCCCACCTTCAATCTTTCCCAACATCAGAGTCTTTTCCAGTGAGTCAGTTCTTCACATCAGATGGCCAAAGTATTGGAGCTTCAACATCAGTCCTTCCAATGAATATTCAGAACTGATTTGATTTAGGATTGATTGGTTTGATCTTGCAGTCCAAAGGACTCTCAAGAGTATTCTTTAACACCAAGTTCAAAAACATCAGTTCTTCGACATTCAGCTTTCTTTATAGTCCAACTCTCACATCCATCCATGACTACTAGAAAAACCATAGCTTTGACTAGATGGACCTTTGTCGGCAAAGTAATGTCTCTGCTTCTTAATATGCTGTTTACATTGGTCATAGTTTTTCTTCCAAGGAGCAAGCTTCTTTTAATTTCATGGCTGCAGTCACCATCAAAGTTCATCTTAACCCAAGGGCAGAGTCACCTAAGGGAGAAGCAGGGCACCAACAGTTTACTTTTGAGGTCAGTTGTGGAAAGAATTCATCTAAGAATGATCTGGAAAGTACCAGTTTGTAGAATCATTGATCCAACTTGAAATATTCTGATAGAAATTTTATAAGCTTTTATTGTTGCAGACAAAAACTTGGCAGGTTTTGAACAAAAATTTGGTCTGCTAATCTAAATGAAAACCTATCAACTTTAGCTCAGGAAATGTCCATGTTTCCAGATAAATTCTGTTCATACCTGTTTAGATCTCTTTGTGTGTTTATATTTGTCTTTGGAAACTATCTGCATCCCCTAACGAATAACTTTTTTCTAGCTAACTTTCTGTTACCTATATGTGGCATTTCTGGGTTATTCTCTTTGCAGAGTATGTATGTAAAATATGAATTCTGAAGCCACCTCCACATTTCCACTCTGAGTACTCCTAGACCACATCTGCTACCTGTACAGCTGGAGCTGACTCTGGAAGTTCCCAGCTGCTCTCAGATTTAGTATTAGTGAAGTCAGAGCTGTTCAGATAAATTAACCACAGCAAACTACTGCTCAGTCACTCGGTCATGGCCAACTCTTTGCAGCCCCATTGACTGTAGCCTGCTAGGCTCTTCTGTCCGTGGAATTTTCCAGACAAGAATATTGGAGTGAGTTCCCATTTCCTACTCCAGGGGATTTTCCCAACCCAGGGATTGAACCCACTTCTCTTGTGTCTCCTGCATTAGCAGGAAGGTTCTTTACCATTAGCACCACCAAAATCTCATGTTTAAAAAAAACAGCCTAGCAACCATTATACTATTTAGGTTTGCCCCCCGGGTAACACATTTAGAATGTATACTTTTTTTCCCTCTTTTAAAATTATATACTTTTTAAATCAGAGTATAATTGATTACAAAAACTTAACAATATTATGTTCGTTTTTGCTGTACAGCAATGCAAATCAGCTGTAACTATACACATGTACCCTTCCTATTCCTATTGAGCCTTCCTCCCACCCCGTTTCTTCCTTTTAAACTTGCTCTCTTTCCCTCCCTCTGCTTTTGGCTAGATTAAACATGAAAGAAAACAGCAGTCTACAGGTGTGCATTATAGGAGAATTGGATGGCTCCTAGTGCCTGCTTTTCCCCGCCTTTCAATAAAAAGGAAATAAATAACCTCTTTAGTGGCTCATCTCTTGATTTTAAGAAATTGCCAAAAATCAGTGCAACCCAAAAGTCAAATGTGTAGAAGCTCTGCTGTTCTATATACAATAGCTTTCTGATGCCATTTCATTATTTTTTTAGTTAAAAATGAAAGTTATGGCAAAGAGATAAACATTGAGGATAAGGCATGCGCAAGAAGATGAAACTTTGCAGCTTCAGGTGACTCTGAATGTTTTGTAGCACTTTCCATGTAGAGGAAGGAGAGTAGCTTGAAACCCGTCTCCTGTATCCCTTTCCTCTTCTACCCCAAAGAGAAGCCTCAGTCTGCTGTTTTTATTTCCTCCTGCTACACAGGCGCAAGTCTGGAGAGAGAAGGATATGAAAAGAGAGTGCCTGGAGGGGGAGCCAGCAGAGCTCATTTGCATAAGCTCCTCCACTGCCTGGCCAGCGGAACAGTTTCAGTTAGGAGGAGGGGGTTAGTGGGGAGAGGGAAGTGATGTTTTTGTACCTGCGCCTCTGGGGTCTTCTTGGTACAGCAGTAGGAATCCACCCTCTGGGCTTCCATTCTGTTTGTCCTTTTGGGAGTACAAATTTGGGGATCAGTAAGACTTTAGGTGAGATAGACAGTATTTTCTTTCCCTGAGTGAAAAATACTTGCCTAGAAAGTTCCTTGTTCATATATGTGTGCTTAATTTAAGACCTCTTCTCAACACACACACACATACACACAGGCATACACACACACTCAAGCAGGAACAGAAAATAATTCCCGTGCTCCAAAATTCTGCCTCCTTTCTTCATTATTTATGCAGACCTAAGTTGATGTTTTGTTCTGTGTGGAAACTTTGAGACATGTTTTCAGAAGGAAAAATAGCTTTCAAAAACTCACATCTTTGGAAACCATTCAACCAGCAGCTGTTAAGTTGGTCTAATGTTTATACTGACCTGAGTACTTTTCCTCCATGCATTATGTTAGCTGTTCCAAGAAGCCTTGAACCATCAAGATAGGGTTAGTCTTTACAAGTCACATTTTCTGTGAAGTGGCTATTGCGGACAATCAGCCGTCAGATAAATGCTTCTAAAGGAAGAATTACTGTTTCAATGAATGTGCCTTCACATGCCACCGAAGCCAAAGCTCCTGCTAATTTAAGAAGAGAACTCTCTAGTAGTCTCTAAAGAAGCCAAAAAATAAAGAGTCTTTCAGGTTTATTTTAAATACATCTTTTTTTTTTTTTGCATTTACTTAAAGGCATCATTTTCATGAGGAAGAAGTAAAAAAAAAAAAAAAAAAACTGTGGGGAGTGAGTGCTGTTTCATTGTACCTTTTATGGCCTATTAATTTGTTACCATCTATCACCTTTGTTGATGAAATTTTAATTTTGCCCTTGCTTGAGCATATTGTAAGAATTGTATAAACTGCGGCTCCCCATGCTGACAAAAAGGTCCTTTCAGCGAGAACAATTGGGAGCTCATTTTATTTCTAGAACACATTTAAAATAACTTATGAATGAGAGTTGTCAGACATGAAATGCTGTATTAATTAAATCTTTTTCCAGTCTTTTTGCTTCTCCAGCTAAACCAACTCTTTAGAAAAATACTCGGCCACCTTAATTATAGAGGAGAAGACAAAAAGTATCCTTCACATTCCTCTGTCTGAATAAGAATAAGAACTCAATTCATCTGTATAATAACCCCATTAGCTGCTTAACTCAACAGAGCACATGGGAAAATTTTCAAACCCCACAATGTAAAAAGTGTTGATTGGTGGATCATTTTCAAGGTTTTGTTCTTCTAAGGTGCAAAATGGTCATTTTGTGTAAATCTGATATGTCATACTAGTAGTTTTAAAGCATTTATGCCTAATGACAAATAAGTTTTGTGTCCACTTCAACTAATGCATCTTTGTCTTTTAATATGTAGCAGCAGTACCATTCCAAAATAGATGATTTGATTGACAACACTGTAAAAGAAATCATTTCACTCCTAGTTTCAAAGGTAAGGTATTCTTTATATAATTTTCAACTGTGAATTTTTAGAAATGTGTGTCTTAGGTTTTGAAATACCTGATTGAGAAATAATAACTTTAAGGTAGATGTGAAAAATTTCATATTTTAAGAAAAATTAGGGTCAAATTATGAACGCTCTTTGTCAGTAACTTTTGGGTTTTTGTTTATGATTAATTTTGGCAGTTTTTTTTTTCGGTTGTCCTTCTAAAAATAAGTCTCTTGTCCAGTAACCCCTTACCCTTTCACACTCACATTCTCTTACTGTTTGTCTCTAGGGATGAGTTGAGTGGCCATCAGTTCTTGGAATTAGCTTGTTGGTTGTGGTGGCAGCATTGGGACTCTAGAACCAGTCTCACAGGCAGACAAAGGCTGACAGGGTGATGTCTGAGGTTCTCCACTCTCAGAGGCCTCCCACGACTTCCTTCAGATATCGTTGACCAAAGCTATGACCTTGTGTTGTATAAGTAGTGGTGAAGCATCAATAAGTGTTCCATTTAAAATGCCACTAAGGGCTTCCCTGGTGGTCAGATGGTAAAAAATCTGCCTGCAGTGCAGGAGACCTGGGTTCAAACCCTGGGTCAGGAAGATCCCGTGGAGAAGTGAATGGCAACCCAGTCCAGTTTTCTGGCCTGGAGAATCCTCATGGACAGAGGAGCCTGGTGTGTTACAATCTATAGGGTCGCAAAGAGTGGGACATGACTGAGCGGCTAGCACTGAGGTGGAACAGACTGCCATAGGTGACATTTGAGGTCAGGGTCTGATAGGAAAAGAGATGGACAGCCTGAGAGCCTGGGGAGCTGAAAGAGTGAGGAAAGAGGATGGATGGGTCCCTGAGGGGCACTTTCATAAGAACAGATACTTGATTGAAGAACCCCAGATCAGACTTCATAAAACAATTAGAACTATATACAGAATGTGAAAGAATAAAAAAAATACAAAGGAAAAGCCACCTTCAATTCAGTAAACAGACATAGGACATGTTGTTTATTTTTTCAAGGTCTTTATTGAATCTGCTACAAGGTTGCTTCTGTTCTGTTTTGGTTTCTTTGCCACAAGGTATGTGGGTTCTTAGTTCCCCAACCAGGGATCAAATTCACACTTCCTGCACTGGAAGGTAAACTCTTTACCACTGGACCACCAGGGAAGTCCCCGAGTACATGTTGCTTAGAAAAGAAAAGAGAGAGATGCCCAATAAGCGTGAAAAATGCTAAGCCTCATTAATTTAAGCAATACCAAAAAACTACAAGTTACATAATATTTTCTTCTAGAAATTAGCACAGATGTTTTTAAGCTGTCACTCGATTTTAGAAAGGTCAAATGGGACACTCACATTTTCTGTATATGGAGGTGCAGAAAAGGCAGGCAGAGCTGCACATCATCTCTGCATTTGTTTCTGGCAAAATAAGAAACCTAAATTTTCTATATCAAATGCATTCGGATAATCACAAAACTAGTATTTGACTGAGGAAGTGGTGTTCCAGAGATCAGCACTATCCTCTAGAACTGTCTGTGATGATACAAATGTTTATCCTGCACCATCCAATATAGTAACATGTGGGTGTGGAACACTTGAGACATGGCTAGTGCAACTGAGGAATTGAAATTTTCATTTTAATTCATTTTAAATAGCCTATTGAAACTAGCTATTAATATTATATTTAGAAACCAGGTCTAGATTGTAGTTATTCTCTATGGATCCTTTCTCCTATAGTCAAATAGCACTTTTAAATAATCTTTAGTTTAAAAGTAAAAAATAAATTCATTTGGTAGTTTGGGCAACCGTCTTATTTAAAAATGCTATTTGCTCAAAGATGACAATAAGTAGTAAATTTTGTATCATTAAGCAAAGATAAATTATTACAATTCTGTTATGCAATCCCTAAATGCCAGCGTGCCAAAAGATTGCCTGAGAGCTTTTTAAAATGCAGGTGCCCAAGTCCTGCTTTCCAGAAGTTTTGGAAGAAGGACAGGATTGTGCATGTTTAACCACTCATCACAGTGATTTTGATGTAGGAGCTTTTGAGTCAGACTTTGAAAACCACTGCTCTGATGACCCTGCACCTAGATGGCTATATAAACTACCTTAAGACTAAAGTATATTTAAAAATAAGACAACTCCTAAGATAGTGTATTCCCATTTGTTTTCACCAAAGAAGAAATGATTTTTTTAAGAGAGATATCTATGAAATACCTACTGAGAAAGAGTGACTATACATGTATTATTTAATTCAAACTGCACACATAGCACCTAGGAAATAGGTGGGCTTACTCTATTCTACAGATAAGAATCTGTTCTTCAAACCAGCAGAGTAAACTAACCAGAGTCACACACCTAATAAGTGCAAGTGTCAAGATTCAAAGCTTTGAGTTTCAGATGCCCAGTCCAATGCACTTTCTGATTCCAGATCTCAAGGAAATCAGTGAAAAACAAAAGACTGTGAAAATTAAAATATGTAACTTCTACATTGATGATCTTTATGAACAGCAAATTCTAAGAGATCTGTCCTAGACTTTTTATACCGTATTATTTCAATATTATATTAAATCAATATAAAGTAGATTAATAAAATAGTGAATTCCTTGTATCCCAAATGTTTCTTTCCATACTTCAAGTTGTCTATGCATATGGATAAATACATTTATTACATATGGATGAATAAGAAGTAACACGGCCTTCTTTTTTTCTCCTCTCTTCAATTCTACTTCTGCATCCTCTTCTTATCCACATGTCTTCACAAATATTTTGAGATGATCCATGGCTGTTAATCACATGTAATACTCAGCAGCATATGTCCCACCTACACACCCATTTTTCATGCCTGGAAAAGATCTCAGCTTTCCATCCTTGGGTTCTCTCCACCTAGCTGCTAAATGATGGTATCCTTGACTTTGCATCTATGCTTTTCTTTTGAACTCATTCCATACATTTCTGTGACTTTCCCACTTCCGGTTTAACTATATGCTAATGGTTCCGTCAGCATATAGGGAAACTCCTCTCCCTGAGAGGTAGTATGGAATTGCTGCAAAGCCCAGCTACAGGCCTGAGGAGTTTAATGTGTTCATCCTAAGAGCAATGAGAAGTCACTGAAGGGTTGGAGTGGTAGAGAGCAGCAGTAGGGAATTAATCATATTTATTTGCATTATAAGATGATTCATTTGATTGTGCACAGCAAATTGATTGAGAGGAAGTAGGAAGGAGATTGTAACATTGGTCTCTGTTGGACTAATCCAAAGACATTTAAGATAAACAATGGGTAGGGTGCTAAAGACTGAATGTGTCCTCCCACAATTCATATATTAAAACCTAGTCCTCAGTGTGGTGGTATTTTAAGGTGGTATACTTGGGAGGTGATAAGGTCATGAGGTTAAAGCCCTCATAAATGGGATTAGTTTCCTTATATAAAACACCCCACAAAGCTCCCTAGTCCTTTCTGCCAGGTGAAATCACAGCCAGAAGATACCATCTATGAACTACGAAGTGGGTCCTCATCAGACATTAAATCTGCCAGCACCTTGATTGCTGCCTTCTCAGCCTCCAGTTCAGTTGCTCAGTCATGTCTGACTCTTTGCAACCCCATGGACTGTAGCAGTCAGGCTTTCCTGTCCTTCACCATCTCCTGGAGCTTGCTCAAACTCATGTCCATTGAGTCGGTAATGCTATCCAACCATCTCATCCTCTGTTATCCCCTTTTTCTGCCTTTAGTCTTTCCCAAAATCAGGGTCTTTTCCAATGAGTCAGTTCTTTGCATCAGGTGGCCAAAGAAATGGAGTTTAAGGATCAGCATCAGTCTTTCCAATGAATATTCAGGACTGATTTCCTTTAGGATTTACTGATCGGATCTCCTTGCAGTCCAAGGGACTCTCAAGAGTCTTTTCCAACACTACAGTTCAAAAGCATCAATTCTTCAGTGTTCAGCTTTCTTTACAGTCCAACTCACATCCATACTTGACTACTGGAAAAACCATAGCTTTGACTAAGAGACTTTCCTGGAGCTAGAGCTCCACCTCACACACAAACATGCTGTTGTAACTCGTAACTCCTAGCAAGGCTAGGCACTTCCATGACTGCCAAGCTTGGGGTCTAAGTAAAAGTACATAGTAATGGCATGAATCACAAGTCCATTGAAACTCTCTGATCCAACAGATTATGCTAGTAGTTCTGATTCCCCATGCAATTACAGAATGGTCAGAGCCCAGGAAAAGGTGACCAAAAAAGGAAAGATCAGTCCACACACTTTGCCCACCTCTGGCCGCTCCCCTAGCAGGGACCTTGAGTATCTCTTGGCACTGGCAGGTCAGTATAAAGCCCTGACAAGGCTCCCCTTTTAGGGGCTGCCTTCAGTCATTACGAGGCACCACAAAATTACAGAGCAGGACCTAACGGAAGCAGAGATATTAAGAAGAGGTGGAAAGAATACACAGAGAACTTCACCAAGAAGATCTTCACAACCCAGATAATCACAATGGTGTGATCACTCACCTAGACCGAGACATCCTGAATTGTGAAGTCAAGTGGGCCTTAGGAAACATCACTGCAAACAAAGCTAGGGCAGGCAATGGAATTCCCGTTAAGCTACTTAAATCCTAAAAGATGATGCTGTGAAAATGCGGCACTCAATATGCCAGCAAATTTGGAAAACTCAGCAGTGGCCACAGGACTGGAAAAGGTCAGTCTTCATTCCAATCCCTAAGAAAGGCAATGCCAAAGAATGCTCAAACTACCACATGATTGCATTTATCTCACATTCTAGCAAAGTGATGCTCAAAATTCTTCAACAGTACGTGAACCGTGAACTTCCAGATGTTCAAGCTGGTTTTAGAAAAGGCAGAGGAACCAGAGATCAAACTGCCAACCTCCACTGGATCATCGAAAAAGCAAGAGAGTTCCAGAAAAACATCTACTTCTGTTTCATTGACTATGCCAAGGACTTTAACTGTGTGGATCACAACAAACTGGAAAATTCTAAAAGAAATGGGAATACTGGACCACCTGACCTGCCTCCTGAGAAATCTGTATGCAGGTCAAGAAGCAACAAGGGAACTGGACATGGAACAGACTGGTTCCAAATCGGGAAAGGAGTACATCAAGGCCATATATTATCACTCTGCTTATTTAACTTATATGCAGGGTACATCGTGAGAAACACTGGTCTAGAGAAAACACAAGCTGGAGTCAAGATTGCTGGGAGAAACATCAATAACCTCAGATATACAGATGACACCACACTTATGGCAGAAAGCGAAAAAGAATTAAAGAGCCTCTTGAAAGTGAAAGAGGAGAATGAAAGGTTGGCTTGAAACTCAACATTCAGAAAACTAAGATCATGGCATCTGGTCCCATCACTATATGGCAAATAGATGGGGAAACAGTGACAAACTTTATTTTAGGGGGCTCCTAAATCACTGCAGATGGTGACTGCAGCCATGAAATTAAAAGACACTTCCTACTTGGAGAAAATCTATGATCAATCTAGACAGCATATTAAAAAGCAGAGACATTACTTTGCCAACGAAAGTCCACCTAGTCAAAGCTATGGCTTTTCCAGGAGTCATGTATGGATGTGAGAGTTGGCCAATAAGGAAAGCTGAGCACTGAAGAACTGATGCTTTTGAACTGTGGTGTTGCAGAAGACTCTTGAAAGTCCCTTGAACTGCAAGGAAATCCAACCAGTCCATCCTGAAGGAAATCAGCCCTGAGTATTCATTGCAAGGACTGATGTTGAAGCTGAAACTCCAATACTTTAGCCACGTGATGCAAAGAACTGACTCATTTGAAAAGACCCTGATGCTGGAAAGATTTAAAGCGGGAGGAGAAGAGGACGACAGAAGATGAGATGGTAGGATGGCATCGCAGACTCAATGGACATGAGTTTGAGTAAACTCTGGGAGTTGGTGATGGACAGGGTGGCCTGGCGTGCTGCA
>SJYV01003921.1:0-16232 GCA_006410875.1 Neotragus pygmaeus | reverse complement strand
GGCTACAGTCCATGGGGTCGCAAAGAGTCGGACACAACTGAGCGACTTCATGTTCACGTTCACTTTCCCAGTAGCTCAAACAGTAAAGAATCTGCCTGCAATATGGGTTCGATCCCCGGGTGGGGAAGATCCCCCGGAGAAGGACATGGCAACCAACTCCAGTATTCTTGCCTGGAGAATCCCATATGACAGAGATAAGCCTGTAGACATAGACAGTGGACTACAGTCTATGGAGCCTCAAAGAGTCGGACATGACTGAGCAATTAACACTTTCACTGGGACAATGAGCTTTGGACTGATCCTTTACAGGCAAACCTACTGTATGGTTAACTTTTCAAGTCTCTTAGCCCACAAAGTGCCAGCATTTTCCTTTTGTCTCCCAACCTAGACATAATCATCTAATTCTCCTTCCACCTTCTGTTATAATCACCAGTCTCCTTCTCAGAGATAACGTAACAGTGTATTTAATTTAACTCAAAAAAGAAAAAGCAAAGCCTAAAAATGAAACGACACATGAGCAGTCATTGGCCTCCTTTGATTCAGGTACAAGGTCTAATTACAAAGTGAAACTAATTTCATTTTATCAAATACATCAGGATACGAGGTTTATCTCATGAGAGTAGTCACTCGTGCATCTGAACCAACATGTTAAACATACGAGGAAACTCAGTTCAAAGATTTTATTTTGGGTTACCGAAAGGCTTGATTCAGAATAACTCATAGTTATTTTCAGAAATAAAATTCACCCTTGAAAATAAACATGGAGCATCACTGAGGATATTTGTGTTAGTGAGCGGCAAGCTCTGAAACCATTTCTAAAAGAGAAGTGTGTTTAGTATTTTGAATAAACCTGTAAACTTGTACATTTAAATGTACAAATTCTGTTGTATCCAAGATTTTTTTTTAATCTCATCTTAGATTTCTATTTCCTTTTCTTGCCCAAGCAATTTATAATATCAACCACGTAATTTATTTTATTGAAGAATCATACTTTGAAACAAATATATCACTAAAAATAAACAAGCCTAAAATAAGTGCTTTCCAGATGTAAGATATCCATTGTCTAATATGGCCAGCAGTGCCTTTGTGTATAACATTAATTGGGACTAAATCACTTGCGAGGTGAGGGATGCACTCCTTTCCTTTTCCGCAGCAACAGCAGCAGTCTTGAAACCACTGACAAATTGTTCAAATCATTCTGTGTTTGATCCACTGCCCGGCTCTCCCACTGGAGTGTCACTTTCTTCACCTCCTTCCTTTCATTTGCCTTCAGCTACTTTAACTGCCGTCAAGGAGCAGAAGAGAGGTCTCTATCGTCCATCTGTTGCGATCTTCACATCAACCAAAGTTCCATCAGTTTTGTAAGTCTAATGGGGACTTTTCTCTCTAACAAGAAAATCAAAGAGATCCACTCCACAGAGGGAAATGGTGTATTGTTTTAAGGGAGTCCTGTGTCCATGTAAGGGGCAATTTCAGGTGAACACAGGCATGTGTGAGCTGGTAGGTATAATTCTTACATCCTAATCATAGGCATTACTACAGACCTATTTGGTGATATGTAGTCAAACAGGCTAGAGTTAAATTTTATTTCCATCCTCTCTTAAAGGCACTTCACGACCTTGGTTCATCTTCTTTCTGTAGGACATAACGGGTCTGAGCTTTCTGAGTGGCAGAACTTTATTGCTTAATTTTTATTATTACTAATGACATTCCCTACTCTCTTCTGTCTCTCCTATGTGTGTGTGTGTAAATGAAATAGTGGAGACGTAAAAAATGCACTTGAACACACACTGAGAAGAGAGATGATTATAAACTCAATGTTAAAAGTGATGCTACTCATTGTCTTACATTATTAAATTATGTCTCTCTGTCATCCCCATTCAGGAAAGACATGTAGGGGGAAAGTGACCTGTGACAGTGTAAGTATCAGTTTAAATGAACTGTTTTAATTTTATGTAAACTGCTATTCACATGACATTGAAAAGTTTAACCATTATATTGGACCTTCCCTCATTTTCATGATAAAAATTCTTTATATTATACTTCAGTAAAAATTTTTAAAAATAGAATTAAAAATTCTCTCTAAGCAACAAATGCTGGTAAGGTTTCTTTGGTGAATTCTTTTCTATCCTGAAACGATCAGGGTTTGTATATTCATATGCATCTAGTGTATGAAAACATTCCTCCACTGCTCTTATATCTTCCCTTGCCAACCTTCGGATTTGAATGTTTTGCCTGACTTGAATCTGCTTAAGGGATATTTGCCTTTATCCTTTTCTTATTCTTATTGCATCTTTCAGCTTAAGTGTAAAATCTTCTGGTTTTGCCATTTTTATCCCACCGGACATCACTATTTCTCTTTAATCTTTCGTATTCATCTGATCTAGCTTTCCACTCTGCAAGGATTTCCCATTTGGCTTTAAGCTGCTTATAGAATTCTTATTTTGGCTAATTAGATTTAATTCTGAAAGCTGAGAAAGGACTGCATGGATCACTTGCCGCCTTTCCATCCCCCTAAAAAAGTTCTATCTCAGATGGAAGTGTCTGAAGCCTAAACAAGTGCAGGTCCAGACATCCGTGGCATAACACTCATGGTATACCAGTTTATGGGACACCATATGAGTCCCTATGCCCCAACCTGCCTTCCTGCCAAATCTCCCCCACCTCCTGCTTGCTGCCTGCTACATGGAATACCTTTATCTGGGAGCTAGGCTTTACATTCCACAATTACAGGTAGAATGTNAGCTGAGAAAGGACTGCATGGATCACTTGCCGCCTTTCCATCCCCCTAAAAAAGTTCTATCTCAGATGGAAGTGTCTGAAGTGCAGGTCCAGACATCCGTGGCATAACACTCATGGTATACCAGTTTATGGGACACCATATGAGTCCCTATGCCCCAACCTGCCTTCCTGCCAAATCTCCCCCACCTCCTGCTTGCTGCCTGCTACATGGAATACCTTTATCTGGGAGCTAGGCTTTACATTCCACAATTACAGGTAGAATGTGTAGACACATGGAGGAGAGAAAGTGATTTAAACTTCCTTAAATTTAAATTTTCCTAGGCTCAAGAGAATTTTTCTTTCACAAGAGCAAGGTTCAATAGGAGACAGATCTTGGGAGCTGGAAAGTTAAGACGATGAAAGTGCCCTACTTCACATGTTGTCCAGACTACCAAGGTGGGGAAATCCAGGTTCCTCACTCCTCGTGGGATCTGGATCACGTGAGATGGAATGGCATGGCAAGGAGATCTAGACTGCTTTCGGATATACTTGGGGGAAGCACAAGTCAACCTCAAGCCCCCCTTCTCCTCCCATTTTACTTCATCTCTTCTGGAAGGTAACTTGGCCTCCACTAAATCTCTGATGTTTGGAGCAACACTGAACAGAATAGACAGATCATTTTCTTCTTCTACTGTGAACTACAATTTTTGCTTTAAGTGGATGACCATGAACAATTGTTGACATTGAGTGTGCAATTAACCTATTCTATGTACATGTGCCTGCAGTGAGAACCAAAAGTGAGATCACCCTTTAAATGCTTTTGGTAGAGTTAGAGAATCTATCAAAATAAAACTAAGCAAGAAATTACAATCAAAAATCAAAACAAAACAATGAAACTCATTTTCTTTCAGTAGATTATTATAGAAAACTACAACAAACCCAGAAAATCTCTTTTAATTTTGTTATTTTTCAATGTACTAAAAATATTAAATTTCATATCACAATCATTTCATCCCAGTTCTGAAAGGCTTCAAAGCACATGTACACACAGTTAGTATCCATCTAAACAAATGATAAGTATTTCAAAGAAGGAAAGTAAAATCATCATTCTAATAACTCTCTAAAGGCCCCAGAAAATCAATGAGTCTATCATAGAAGCAAAAACTTAAACCTGAGAGACTCTTGTGATTTCTGTATCTGGCCACCTCTTGTATCTCTTGAGTCTTGATTGTGTCTTTTCCTTTCACATCCTTGAATTTGACCTACCATTAATTATTGTGTGTGTGTGTGTGTGTGTGCGTATTTTTTCAATTCTTTCTTCTTTGCAGGCTCCCTGACCTTTATCTACTTACACGCTCTACTCTATCAACGTCCAAGATTCAAAGAACACGATGCTGCTCTTAGAAAATGTTTTATAGTACTATCCAACTATCTATCAGATAAAGCAGTAACTACAGCTCACTTTTGATTCTTTTTGAATAGATCATACACGCACATAGGACAAAATTCAAAACAATATGCATTCCTTAAAGTACATTTTTATTTGCATTGCTTTTACTTTCTAACGACTTTGTAAATATTTTAGAACTGAGCTTTTCATTCAATATACGGCTAACATTCATCCATATTGCTGCATATCATTACAGTTTCTTCATATTGACTAAAATATTCAGTTCTACAAACAGTATATTCATATACTCTCTTGTTCTTTGTTTGCACATATACAAAAGCTGTTCTTGGACAAACACCTAGGAGAGGAACGGTTGGAGCCTAAGGAATGTAAATATTCAACTTGAAGAAAAAACACCAAACTTCTTTCTAAAGTAGTCCACTCACTTCCCCCATCATCAGTGAAAAATAAGAGACCGTGTGGATTTACATCCTCTCCAACACTTGGTATAATCAGATTTTTCTGTTGTGCCAATAAAGGTGATAGTTAGCTAACTAAGATCTAGATATTTTCATTTCCCTGATGACAAATGACATTGAACACCTCATCACGTAATTAACGGACATGCTTTTTCACCTGTAAAAGGCCGGCTCCCGTCTTGGGCCCACTTTGCTATCAAGTCTTTGCAGTTTGTTATTGATTTTAGGCTTAATTACATATTCATGATATTAAAGTCCTTATTTGTTGTGTGTATTGCAAATATCTTCATCCAGTCTGCAATTACATATGGTTCATTAGCTCTAAGACTTATTTAATGAACCAAAGTTTTTAACTCTAATTATGCAAATTTATTAATATTTCCTTTTCTAATCAATTTTTCTATACTGTCAAAGAAACCTTGTCTTAGCTCAAAGTGTAAAAGACAGTCAATTTTTTTCTTCTAAGGCTTCATATGTTAAATTTAAGTTCTTAATTCATTTGGAGCCATTTTTGTACTAGGTACTTCTTGGCAAACAAGTAACTATTTTTCCAGTTCCAGTCACAGGATGGCTCTTTCTTCACTTATCTCACTAGCTACTTGTATGAACTTCCAAAGTTGTATAGATTCTTAGGTGTATTTGCACATCTATTCTACTCTACTGGTTAACTTGGGTACACCACTGCATTGCTGATACATACCACACTATCTTTTTTAAGTGTTATTCATTGATAGATCAATTTATACAGAGTGAAATGTTTGAGATCTATAGAATGTCACCAACAAAAGAGACAGAGAGAGCTGGAGGCATGATAAATTTCTGATACATTTATATTTTTATGGATAAACTAGTTTTTCAAATTTTTATTTTATATTATAGTTAATAGTTAATTAACAATGTTGTATTTGTTTCAGGTGTAGAGCAAAGTGATTCCGTTTTATATATGCATGTATCTATTCTTTTTTTGGAGAAGGGAATGGCAACACACTCCATTATTCTTGCCCGGAAAATCCCCTGGACGGAGGAGCCTGGAAGGCCCCAATCATGGGGTCGAAACAAGTCGGATATGACTGAGTGACTCTGTATTTAGGTTATTACAAAATCCTGAGCAGAGTTCCCTGTGCTATACAGCAGGTCCTTGTTGGTTACCTAATTTAAATATAGCAGTGTTATGTGTCAATCTCAAATTCCAGTTCCTTCCTCCCCCCATCCTTCCCTCCCAGTAATTATAAATTCATTCTCTAAGTCTGTGAGTCTATTTCTGCTCTGTAAATAAGTTCACCTGTATCATTTTTTAAGATTCTGCCTATAAGCAATATCACCTGATATTTGTCTTTCTCTATTTGATTTACATGACTTAGTGTGAAAATATCCAGAAGATGTAGCACATATATACAATGGAATATTATTCAGCCATTAAAAAGCATGAAATGATGCCATTTGCAGTAACATGGATGGACCTGGAGGTTATCATACTAAGTAAAGCAAGTCAGATAGAGAAAAATAAACACAGATATCACATTATCTTAATTACTATGACATCACCGTAAGTCCTGATATCTGAAGAGGCACATTTCTTCTCCACTCTTCCTCAGGAGCTGCCTGGCTGCTTTTGGTTATTAATTCTTTCACGTAAATTTTAGAAGGATTTTATTGATTTTCACAATAATCCAGTTTAGGACTTCATTGAATTTGCATTGCATTTAGAGGGTTAATGTGGAGAATATATCATCTTTACAATAACAGCTCTTCCTATGGATAAGCATGCTGTATCTCTTCATTTATGTTTATCTGCTTTAATGTCTCTTAATGAGAATTGATAATTTCCTGCAGAAGTCTTGCTCACGTTTAGTTAGATTCATTCCTAGAGACATGATATTCTCTGACAATATTACAAATAGCATCTTGTCCTCAATTAACTTTCTAGTTGTTTGCTCTGTGTTTACAGAAATGAAGCTGACTATGTTTTTCTTGCTAAACTCTCTCATTATTTCCAATAATTTATAAATCGTTTTGTGTTTTCTGCTGTTGTTGTTCAGTCAGTAAGTTATGTCTAACTGTTTGTGATCCCATGAACTGCAACACACCAGGCTTCCCTGTTCTTCACTATCTCCCAAAGCTTGCTCAAACTCAAGTCCATTGAGTTGGTGATGCCATCCAACCATCTCATCCTCTGTCGCTCCCTTCTGTTCTTGCCTTCAATCTTTCCCAGCATCAGGGTCTTTTCCAAAGAGTCAGCTCTTAGCATCAGCAGTCATATTACTGCAAATAATTAAAAATTTACTTCCTCTTTGTCCAATTCTTAAACACCTCTTTTTTGTTGTCATTGTTTCATTTCACTGTCAAGGATCTCCAATAAAATATTGAATAGACATAGCGATAATGGGCATCCTTGTCTTATTTCAAATATTGAACTTGCCTTATATCCTTGGAGTAACCACTGCTTGATTGTGGTATATAATTATTTTATTTATTGCTAAATTCTTTCTGCTAATATCTTGTTAAGGATTTCCATATCTATATTCATAAGGGATATTGGCCTGCAATTTTCTTTAGTTGAACTTTCCTGCTTTTGGTATCAGGGTAATACTAGCATCTTAGAATAAGTAGGCAGCCCCTTCTCTTTTATTTCTTGGAAGATATTATGTAAATTTTGAGTTACTTCTTCTCTTAATGTTTTGCAGAACTCTCCTGTAAAACCATCTGGTCCTGGAGATTTCTTTAGGGGGGATCTTTTAATTACAAATTCAATTTACTATTTAGAGGGCTATTCAAATTAACCATCTTATATTGGGTGAGTTATAGTAGCCTGTGTTTTTTGAAAAAAGTGGTCCATTTCATCTAAGTTGTTAAAAGCACGTGTGTGGAGTTGTTTACAGTATTCCCTGCCTACCCTTTTGATATTATTAGCGCCTATTTGTGTCCTCTCATTTTGTTAGTCTTGCTAGAGGTTTGTCAATTCCATGCTCTTAAAAAAAAAAAAGCTCTTAATTTTATTGATCTTGTCTATTACTCTTCATTTTCAATTTCATTGATTTCTGCTCTTTTTATTTCCTTGCCCCGTCACTGAGGTTTATCTTGCTCTTCTTTTTCTAGGCCATTGGAATGGGAGCTTAGCTTATCAAGGTTGGATTTTTTTCCCCTGATGTATCCACTGTCATTACAACTGTTTTCTCCTTTAGTTAAGTTGTCATTTCTCTCACTGCTTTCAAGATTTTTCCTTTATCTTTAGTTTTCAGAAGTTTGACGTTAGTGTGGACTTCTTTGGGTTTCTCTTCTTTGGATTTTGCTCAGCTTATTAATCTGTAGGTTTACGTTTTATGCAAACTTGCAGTTTTAAGCCATTACCTCTTTGAGGCGGTTTTTTTTTTTCCAGCTCTACCCTCCCTCTTCTCTTTCCAGGACTTTGATGACACAAATCTCTTGTTATTATCACATAAGCCCCTGAGGCTCTGTTTTCTTATCCCACTTTCTTCTGGCTGTCTCTGCCTGCTGTCTCTCTCAAACTGTTTTCTCTGTGATGTTCAGACTGGGTAACTCTATCTGCCTATTCACTGATGTTTTCCTCTGTCCCTTCATTCTAACTCATTTAAGTCCACCCACTGAGTTTTTATTTTGGTTATTGTATTTTGCAGTTCTAGAATTGTCACCTGGCTCCTCTTTATGTCTTCTATTTCCTTGCTGAGACTTTGTACTTTCTCATTAGTTTCAAGTTAGCTCAAAATTGCCCATTGAAGCATTCTTATGATGACTGCTTTAAAAATTTTGTTGGGTAATTCGAACATTCCTGTAATCTCCAGTGAGCCTCAGCAGACTGCCTTTTTTTATTCAGTGTGAGATCCTCCTGATTCTTCATAAAATGAGTAATTTTTCAGTTCATTTTGGGCATTACGTTATGGGACTCTTGATCTTACCTTAAAAACTTCTGTTTTCTCTGGCATCTACTAACATCATTCCAGCAGAGGAACGGGGGGGTGCCTTGTTAGCACCACACTGGGGTAGACGTCTAAGTTTCTGCGTCTGTTGACACCTGAGGGGTGGGGGCTCCTCACTGTCGCCTGGCAAAAGAGGGCAGTCTGGCTCCCCAGCCGCCCTCTGCTGATAAGTCCCTGGTAGGGGTGGGACAACCTCATTACCACCTCTCTCGTTACCTCCACTACCCACGACGAGGGATGGCCTCCTTACCAATGAGTACTGTCCAAAGCCCTACCTCTGGCCTGCATTTCCTGATCCCATCCTCGTGAGGACAAGGAGGGCACCTTCCTACTGCCAGGTAGGGAGAGAAGTCTGGGTTCGCCATGTGGTCTTCACTGGCACGAAGGAAGAAGGTCTAATCGCTGCCCAACAGAAGTAGAAATTTAGGCTCCTCACTCAGCTTGCCTCTGACATCATCCCAGAACCACGATTGGGCTGTCTCTACTTGGTTTTATGTATTTTGAAGTCATCTCTTATTTATCATTATTTTCACCCCCAATCCCTGGAGAAGGAAATGGCAACCCACTCCAGTATTCTTGGCTGGAGAATCCCATGGACAGAGGAGCCTGGTGGGCTACAGTCCACGGGGTCACAAACAGTCAGACACGACTGAGCGACTTCACTTTCTTTCTTTCTTTCTTTCATCCCTAATGATGCTCTTAGTGAAAAGGGGAGTGTTAAAGTCTGTTTAATTAGATATATATTTTTAAAAATTGGTATTCCTCTGCTTTGTTTCTTTTTTATCTTTTTGCCTTCAATCTTGTTATATCACAAGGCCTGAGGTTTATCTATTGGAAACAGCATAATTCAGTTTTTTTTCAATCTGTCAACATTTGTCTTTTTATTGTTTTATATTTATTATAATTANCGACTTCACTTTCTTTCTTTCTTTCTTTCATCCCTAATGATGCTCTTAGTGAAAAGGGGAGTGTTAAAGTCTGTTTAATTAGATATATATTTTTAAAAATTGGTATTCCTCTGCTTTGTTTCTTTTTTATCTTTTTGCCTTCAATCTTGTTATATCACAAGGCCTGAGGTTTATCTATTGGAAACAGCATAATTCAGTTTTTTTTCAATCTGTCAACATTTGTCTTTTTATTGTTTTATATTTATTATAATTATAGATTTTTGTACATTTTTAACCTACCTAAAGTTGCTATCTTTTAAAAAAAGTCATTCTATATTTTTCAATTGGGTATCTATATTTATCTCCTAATAAAATATCGTGAACAGAAATACCTCAGTTTCTCTTCAACTCTCATTACGTGGAGATTTTCTAGACTTTTATACTTTGTAGGTTGTTGCATGCATGCTCAGTTGTGTCCAAATCTTTGCGACCCATGGACTGTAGCCCCGCAGGCTTCTGTTTCCATGGGATTTTCCAGGCAAGAAGAGCACTAGGGTGGACTGCCATTTCCTACTCCAGAGATCTCAGCGTCTCCTGCATTGGCAGGTAGATTCTTTAACAGATTCTTTACCACCTGGGAAATCCCTTTCAGGTTGTTATGCATGTACCATTTTCTTTTCCTTCACGTCAGTAACTTTTAAAGACGACGACGACAACAACAAGAAGATACCAAAGGATTAAATCAGCTTTACTTCATATATTTACCAAACTTCCTTAAATTTATCTCTTTATGTATTTTAAGTACTTTATTTTAAACTTTTTTCAATGAGAATCTTTGAGTGGGAAATCTTCTGAGGTCTTGTGTATGACAGAATATTTTTATCCAGACCTCATGTTTGAATGACAGTTTGGCTAGATAAGTTTCTAGGTTCTAAACTGGTTTTGTTTTTTTTTTTAATACTTTAAGAAGCCCATTATTTCTTACACTGTTATTTTTTTAATGTGATGTCAGCCTGATCCTGTTTCTTCGAATGTAATCTGTTCTTTTAGAACTTTCTTTTATTTCTTTGATATTGTTTTACTGTAATATGCTTAAGGATAGGTTTTCTTTATCATTAAGGGGTCTTTAAACATGAGATACTTCATCTTTTGTTTTATATTATGGCAAATGTATTTCTTTAATTTTTTCTCTTCATTATTAGTTCTTTTAGGGGATGCCTACTGTTCAGATCTTATCACTATTATTTCTTTTCTTCTAGAACCTTTCTTTTACATTTTTAATTTCTTGTCCATGCTTCCTTCTGGGAATTTCCTCGCCTATCTTCCTATTTACTAATACATTTCTCAGCTGTATTTGTTCTGTCATTTATCCCATTAGAGCACTTTATTTCAACTATCATATTTTTTCCCTAATCTTTCAGCTCGATAATTACATTTTGCTCTTATTTCATATTGTTAGTATTTTCCTTTCCTTGCTTTTATTTTTATTAAGCTAGCTTTAAATTATTTATGTCTTTCTGACAGTTCTGCTTCTGATGGATATGTAATCTAGTGAATGGTTTTCTTTTGAAATGGTTGTGCTCCTCCCACGGTCTAGGAGCTCATTTTCCTCTGAGTGCATCAGATGTTTTATCAGGCCAGGCTTCGGCCCCTGTCAGCATAACCAGTGCAGAAGTGGGGGTGGGGTGAGCAGGGCTGAGGGTGGAGGCACAGAAAACCACTCTGAATCATTCCTCTCCCAATAAAGCAGCTCCAGTCAGGGCTTTCTTTAGGGTTTGCCTTTCCTGGGAGAAACTATGTTTTTTAAAGAAACTCCACAGTTTGTAAATCCTCAGTTGGGGGATCTGGAGAAGAAACACAAGAGGTGGAGAAGTGATTAGACGTTAGCGAGTCCCAACCTGCTTTTCTTAGCACCTCACAAGCTCAAGACGTCTGTGTTTCTCTGGTTTTATGTTTGAGGACATCTGAAATTAGAGTGCAGAGTCACTGCATGAAAGATGGGGAATTTTCAGTCCCCAGGCCGTGTTTGGAGACATAAGAAGAAAACTCAAAATCCCCAAGCTCCCCATTCCTATCCTATTCTCCCACAGACATGCTGAGTTGCTTCCTGTCCCAGATCAAAGCCTCACCTCTCCCCAAATATAAACACACCACTTTCCAATCAGCAAGTGTCACTCCAGGAATTTCTCAGTTTTCTTCACAGTTTGGTATTTTCTCTGCAAGGCAATGATTCTCAATCTTGCCCTGCATGTTAGAATTACCTGGGGGAGATATTTTTTTAATCATAATGCTTAAGCCACTCCCCAGACCTATTAATTTAGAAGCTCCTGGGGTGGGAGAAAGGCATTAGTTTTAAAAGACAGTGGGCAGCCAAGGTTGAGAAGCACTCTGGCTCCAGCACACTGACCTTGTAGGTAGAAACCAGCAGTTGGGCTTGCTTAGTACCTTGGTGAAAAACTGAAATCATAAAAGACCTCTCCACAGCCAAAGAGAAGTCTTCCCTAGCTCCTGAGTCTCATTGGTACCTACCTCCACAGCACTTGGCCTGTCCTTGAAATTCTTTCCTCTGGTTGCTGAGACTGTACGCTGCCTTGGCCTTTGTCTAACCATCTGTACTCTTCCTCTCTCTCCCTGCCCCCGCCATGAAAACCCTGAAGTCAATTGCTCTCCAGTATTCACAGTCTAGGGTTCTTTCTCTCCAAGAACCTTGCCACCAAATACATTTATAAAACTACATCTCCAGCCCTAGTCCCTCTCACAAGTTCCTTCTCTTATATACCTCCACATGGATATCTTGTTGGCATCTCAAATTCCACATAAATGTGTAAAATAGAACACACAATTCCTGCATAAATCAGCTCCCCCTTACGACTTCCTTCCATAAATCCAGCCACCGTTTTCAGGGTTATCTTTAGTTCTTCCTCCTACAGTCTATTTCCAAAGTGGCGTTGGACTTTTCTGTGCAATATCACTTTTACGTTCTTATTTCCATCTTTAAAGTTCACATCCTAAGAGTTTCCTGTCTAGACTACTGAATCAGCCTTTTGTCTAATCTTCCTTCTGATACTCCCTACCACAAAGCAATCAATACCCCACAGTCAGATTATTGAATACAGGATACGGCTCCAATCATGTCACTCACAACCCTTGGCTCAAACCCATTAATAACTCATCACCTGCTCACATTCAAGTATAAACCTCCTGGTACCCAATTCCCTTAAACATGGCCAAAGCTATCCTTCTGGTCATGTTCATTAGGACTTCTTCACATTCAATTTTTTTTTAAGTGGAAAGAACATAAACTTTAATAATGCTGTAACTGCTGCTACCGCTAAGTCACTTCAGTCGTGTCCGACTCTGTGCGACCCCAGAGACGGCAGCCTACCAGGCTCCCCTATCCCCGGGATTCTCTAGGCAGGAACAGTGGAGTGGGTTGCCATTTCCTTCTCGAATGCATTAAAGTGAAAAGTGAAAGTGAAGTCGCTCAGTTGTGTCCGACTCTTCGCGACCCCATGGACTGCAGCCCACCAGGCTCCTCTGCCCATGGGATTTTCCAGGCAAGAGTACTGGAGTGGGGTGCCATTGCCTTCTCCGAAACTTGAATAATATTTGGTTTCAAATTCAAATCTGCTATTAGTAACTTGGATAAGTTCCCAAATCAATGTGAGTCTCAATTTCTACAACTAAAACAACAAATAATAACAAAAAATAAAGATAATAACTAATAGGATATTAAGGATATAAAATGCAATTATGTATAAATTATGCATATGTGTTCAGTCGCTTCCCACTCTTTGGGACCCTGAAGACTGTAGCCAACCAGATTTCTCTGTTGCCGGGATTTTCCAGACAAGAATACTGAAGTGGGTTGCTGTGCCCTCCTCCAGGGGATCTTCCCAACCCAGGGATGGAACGCATGCCTCTTATGTCTCTTGCATTGGCAGGTGGGTTCTTTCCCACTAACGCCACATGGGAAGCCCATGTATATTACAGTACTGTGATACATTTGTTAGCTCCTCAACCCCCCTACCTCACTTGGATTTAATCCTTAGGAAAGATTTTTCTAAATTTTCTTCTTTTGTTTCATTGAGTCATTTATGCAATTGCTTTTCCTGGCTATGTTCTAGGCCAAGGGTCAACAAACTATTATTGCCCACAGGCTACACCCAGCCTGGGCTTAACCCAGACTCAGTCTCTTCAGTTGACTATCACTGCTTTCACACAACAGCAGAGGTGCCTGGTTGTGACAGACACAACATGGCCTGCAAAGCCTTAAATGTTTGCTCTCTCTCCCTTCACAGAAGAAGCTAGACCCTCTCTCAGCTCTCTTTCCTTCCTCGATACCTAATCTCTCCCCAAGTGTGATGGTACTAAAATATATCCACAAATTCTTTAACAGAACTCCCTTCCACACAGGATCTGGCAGACATGGCAGTGGGTGGCTTCTTAGATTCGGTCAGAGAAGGTCTTGTGGCCGCCATCTTACTTTTGAGGATCACTAAGCCAACTGCCATGTTGTGAAGATGCGCGAGAAGCCTGAAGGGAGTCTCCGGAAGAGAAGAACCGAGGCCTCCTGCCAGCAGGCACCACCCCACGTGAATCACTTCAGGAGCTGACCCTTCAAGCATGCTCAAGCCTTCTGACAAACTTCCTGGCCCAGGGATCGAACCTAGGTCTCCTGCACTGCAGGCAGATTCTTTGCCAACTGAGCTACCAGGAAAGCCCCACCCCATATCCAATCCATTGCCAAGTCCAATCACAGTACCTGCTAGACAGCTCTCAAATCAGAACCCTGCTCTCCAGCAGCACTTTGAAGATACTCTTTCTTTGTCTCTGGCATCTACTGCTTATGAGAAGTCTCCTATCAGGACTACATTTTTTGAAGCTAAGCTCTCTTTCCTTCTGATATTTTTTGAGATTTTTCTCTGCATCCTTGAGCCCAAAAGTGGATTTGTTTTTATTTAGCCTGCCTAAGACTTAGTGTGATTTTCTGTCAGAAAATTAAACAGCTCTTCAATTCTCAGAAACTCATATCCATCGCCTCTTTGCTATTACCTTTTTGTTTTTCTTTTTTTTTTTTTTTTTGGCCACACCCCATGGCATGTGGGATTTTAGTTCCCTGACCAGGGATTAAACCCAAACAAGGGGTTGAACCTGTGCCCCCCAGGGGAGGCATGAAGTCTTAACCACTGGACCACCAGGGAAGTCCCTGGCTATTACCTTTTACATATCCTTTCTATTCCCTATTAGTCAGAGTCCATTTAGTAGACAGAATCCATACCAGTGATTTTAACAGGCAGAAGTGAATCTAAAGAATTGTTAATCAGTCAAGAGATAAGAAGGAGGTAGCATGGTATGAAGGTAGTAACTGCAGGAAGCTGTTACCCCCTCGAGGGTTAGGGGAATAAAAAGATAAAAATGTGATGATTATAATTTAGAAGTTTGGAGGAAGGAACCTGCAGAACTAAAACTAATACCTTTGAGGAAGGCATGCTGGCCAGCTGGCACTTGGTTTCTGAAAGGATGCAATAAGGCTGGTTACACAAGCTTTGGGAAAACAGCAAATTGGAATTATTGCTGCTACTAGAATGAACTGCTGCTATTAGGGCAGGCATTAAACATCATTCCCTCATCCACTTATCTATGCTTAGAACCTAACTGACCAAGCTTCAGGCATATGTCAATTTCCCCCTTGCTTTCAAGCTCAGCTGTATATCATAGGCATGGCTGTGTGCTTGGAGCAGACAAGAGTGATTCCCTCACCTGCTTTGTCATTTGCTGAGTCTCTACCCACATCTCTTCATCTCCACTGTCCTCCCCTAATCCGAGGTTGTCATGTCTTCCTGGGACTATTAGTACTGTCCTCTATCTTGTCTACCTACATTCATTCTAGCCTGTCTACCATTTTTCGTTCATCCCTAAGGCTGCTGCTGCTGCTAAGTAGCTTCAGTCGTGTCCAACTCTGTGCAACCCCAGAGAAGGCAGCCTACCAGGCTCCCCCGTCCCTGCGTTTCTCCAGGCAGGAACACTGGAGTGGGTTGCTATTTCTTGCTCCAATGCATGAAAGTGAAAATTGAAAGTGAAGTCGCTCAGTTNCCAACTCTGTGCAACCCCAGAGAAGGCAGCCTACCAGGCTCCCCCGTCCCTGCGTTTCTCCAGGCAGGAACACTGGAGTGGGTTGCTATTTCTTGCTCCAATGCATGAAAGTGAAAATTGAAAGTGAAGTCGCTCAGTTGTGTCCGATTCTTAGCAACCCCATGGACTGCAGCCCACCAGGCTCCTCTGTCCATGGGATTTTCCAGGCAAGAGTACTGGAGTGGGGTGCCATTGCCTTTTCCATCCCTAAGGCTGGTGTTTTTAAATACCAACCTAAGAAGATCATGCCTTACTTACATCTTTTCCCACTGCTCTTAAAATACAGACAGACATCTTTCCTGGCTCCACAAGGCCTGCTACATCCTTAATCCTTACCTTGTTCACTGCTTTGGTACCACCTTGCATCACCCTCCCTTTCTGTGTTCTCTGGCTACTCCAGCCTTCTTTTCTCTTCTCACATAGGACAAAGCCTTTGCACATGCTAATGGCCCTGCATGGGTCACTTACTGCCTGAACTCTTTGTCTGATTATAATCATCACTCATCCTGCAAATCACATATCCAATGTCATTTCCTCCAGGAAGTCTTCCCTGATCCCTCAGACTAGTTCAACTCTCTATTTACATGATTTCACAGCCTTGGGCATCTTTCCTTTACATCAGTTCAGTTCAGTTCAGTTCAGTCGCTCAGTCATGTCCTACTCTTTGTGACCCCATGAATCGCAG
>SJYV01003915.1:0-15787 GCA_006410875.1 Neotragus pygmaeus | reverse complement strand
CTAGTTTCTCAGTGGACAAATGTTGCTTCCCAAAGAGGATTCAGAGGTTGACTGTATCTAAAAAACCATGTATTATATCCCCATTTTGGAGATTAACAGTGTGCATTAGTAAATTGTTTGAGAAGTCTTGTATTTAAACAGTTGCCAAATTTATTTGACCTCAGAACTTTTTTTTCCCACATGAGATGCCTTTTAACATTCTGAGAAACTCGTTTTTGGAGAAACACACTTTGGAAAACCTTGGTCTGGTTTTGTTGTCACAAGGGAGAGTTTTATCTATTTAGTCTGAAAGTTCTTACATATAGGGACTGAGGATTGATTCCCTTTACTGTCATTGGGATAAGAGGGTGGCAGGTCCCGTATTGTGGGCTTCAAGGAAGGTGAAGGTCACAAATAAGGGAGAAGCGCTTTTCTCTGGAATCATGCTGAGAGAAAGTGCCTGCTTCTAAGTCGAGTTCTTTTCTGAGAAAGGAGCTATGAGAGTGACCAGTACCCTGACTGCTGAAAATTTTTTTCTTATTTTTACAGATGTGGGACCTAGGAAAAGGCCTGACGATTTCCCAGCTACACCAGTCTGGAGTGGCTGTCCTGGTTCTTACTGTGTTGTCCTCTGTAGGGCTGGCTGCCATGTGAAGAGCCGAAGTTCCCGGTGTCGTCATCCTACAAATTATCACATTGACCTGTCTTCCTGTTTGTTACTCTTGTCTTTGGCCAGGGCAAAGTTATTCTCATTTGTTTAGACCCTTCCTTGCTTGCAGATCCCCTTGGAGCTCAGCAGTAGAGTACCTTACAGAACCATAACGGTGGAAAAGGGTCTAGTTTTCCCCTTACTTTTAAGGATGGAATGGCTGCAAAAACTCCCTTTTCTTGCCCCCGGCTTGCAGCCTACTCTGGGCTTGGGAGCCTTCTTTCTCTCTCCATGTTAGGCCTTGATTTCTGCTGAGGGTCAGCCTTTGGCTCCTTCCTGAGACAGTAGAAACAATGCCAGCTCTGTGGCCTCTGCCATGGGCACTGGGAGTGGGGATTCGGGTGCCACTGCCTGTGGGTTGCTGGCTCAAAGGACAATTCTGTCCATTGGTCAGAGCCCAGGGTCTTCAGCACCCACACGGTGTGGCTGGAAGGAGGGGGGTGGGGGTGGGGGGAGAGAGAATTAGCCTGTCCCAGCTAGCAGGAGATAAAAACAGTTAAGTTGGCTCTTGGAGCAGGTCTTAGGGAGAAGATATACAGATTCTGATGCAAGAAGAAAATCCAGAAAATTATTGTTGACTCCGTTACGGGTTATTTCTTTTCCTTGTGTTTCCAGAAAAACCAAACCTCTTACTGTCATGTTTTCTAATCCAGAATCATGTGATATCTTTTTCTGAAACTGAATTAAAATTATTATTTTGCCTTTGACTCTCGTTGATACTTTGAGAAACCAAGACAGTGGCGACTGGGGAGGAGGAGCCAGTTTCCTCCCTGCCCCATCTGGTCTCCCTCTGGTCTCCTCCTCTCAGGTGCTTGCGTCCCCCAGTCCTACCTTCCTCAGGAGGGAAGCAATTTGTCCTTTTAAGTGAGCACTGGAAAAATGATCAGGGAATCAAACAAAAGTAGCTAGGGATTTAATATGCAGAAACCTCAGAGAAGAAAGAGGAGAAAGGAAGTTAAGCTGTGGAGAGCTTTTAGTTTGTTATAAACTCCAGAATCCCACTGAGAATGGATTATAAGCCCCAAGGTACAGTTCAGCGAGTTAAAATCCAGTGGAACAATGGAGGGGATGGCCAAGGGACCATGAGCTAAGTATGTAAATCAGGGGAGGGCAGAGTGGAGGTTGGAAAGAGATCGTTGGAAACCTGGCAGACATTTATGGTTTTAGGAGAAAACTTGCTACTTTGCTAATCCATGTAGGCCAGGCTTTTGGGTCCCTAGCTCCCTATGGCAGGAGTGCTGTTTTGATAGTCTTTAGAAACGCTGGCGTGACTGGTGGCACCTTAGTGTGTCACTCTGAGTTGCTCACCAGCCAGTTAAAGCTTTGGGTTGGAGAGGAGTAGCAGTGACTGTGATTGGTGTCAGTTGGAGAGGAGGACCGTGCTTGGCTGCCTCATCAGTCTTCATCCCAGTTCCCAGTAGTCCTTGGCTTTAAGTGAGGATCACGTCTCCCTTTTTGCTATACTGGCCCTGAGAAGTCTTTGGAGGCTTCTCCAGCACACACCGGGGGCTTCCCTTGTGGCTTAAACTGTAAAGAATCCGCCTGCCATGCAGGAGACCTGTGTTCAGTCCATGGGTCGGAAAGGTGCCCTGGAGAAGGGCATGCTAACCCACTCCAGTGTTCTTGCCTGGAGAATCCCATGGACAGAGGAGCCTGGTGGGCTTCAGTCCACGGAGTCGCAAAGAATTGGGACAGGACTGAGCGACTAACACGCTTTCCAGTGCACACCACATGTCCTCTGTGCTTTCCTCAGATTGAGGCATCCATGCTCCACATAGAACAACGGAGTATTAGAACTGGGAAAGGTTTGGCAAGCGCATTAAATGTAACAGCCAGTGCCAGGAAGTTGCAGAACAGAGATAAAGGTAAACAGAAATGAGAGGCTGGGAAATGGATAGGGGACTTTTTTGGTGGCTTCTTAATCATTCAGGTGATTGGGTCAGGGGAGTGGCGGAGTGGTCATCATGTATGTAATTCTGCCCCAACTTTCTACTTGCCTGTCGCCCTTTATTCTGTGTCTCCTCATCACTTCTGTAGCTTCAGTTTTCAAGTTACATTTGTATTTTTGCTTAAGTTTTGCTTTTACCACTCTTATTTCCCCTGTGTGTTCTGTCATATCAGATGTGACCTCTTAGACAGAGGTCGTGTCTCCTAACCTGGCATCCGGTTGCTTTTCTTCCCCACCTCGAAGTGCATGTACACCTGCTCTACTCTAAATGGTTGTACTTCTGACTTTGAAGTTGTAGTTCATGCTCGGGGTGAAAAGTGAGGGGGGGTATTTATTTTCTCCAACCCTTCTAATTATGGGTTAAAAGCGGCGGCCAGGGTGACCTCGGGCGGCTGCGGCCTGCAGCAGCTTAGAGCAGGGCTTGGTATCCCAGCCAGAGATTGAGGCTGGGCCGCAGCAGTGAAAGCACCAAATCCTAGCTACTAGACCAGTGGTCAGTGGCAAGGGCCCTGGCCCTTCGACTTTGCAGAAAAGAACTCCCACAAAGAAAGTAATGAAGCAAGTAAGGTATTTATTAAGAGGAAAAAGAGTATAATACATGTGGACAGGCACACAGGCAGACTGTCCCAGACTTAAGCCCTTGAAGCGGTTTGAATTATGAGTTATTTCTTTTTGGTGTTCTTTGGCTTGCCTGCCAACCCATTTTGATTTGTCTGGTTCACAGTCCATATGTGGTATATCAGGATTCTCAGGTGAGTGCACACATCTCTTAGCCAAGGTGGATTCTACTGAAGAGGTATTACGGGTAGAGCATCCCTTGACATTGCTCCCCGCTTCTGCCTGCAAGGAGCCTTTCTGTGCATGTGTGGTTGGGGAGGTCTCCTTAGTGAGAAGTAAGTGGTTTGAACAGGGCCCAGCCTTCTCCCTTAATTGTCCTGCTCTTGTCTTGGAGTTTCAGTTTATAGGGAATGAATCTCCAATCGCTTTACCTTGGGGGAGTGAGGTGGGGGGTTGCCCATCTACCTCCTACCTAAAGAGCTGAAGCAAAAAATTTCAAGTCAGTAAAACATTCAACATACAGTGTTACAAAATCTGTCTCTTATACACATCTTCATGGCAAATAGATGGGGAAACAGTGGAAACAGCTAGAGGCTATTTTCTTGGGCTCTAGATGCTTTTGAACTGTGGTGTTGGAGAAGACTCATGAGAGTCCCTTGGACTGCAATGAGATCCAGCCAGTCCATTCTGAAGGACATCAACCCTGGGATTTCTTTGGAAGAAATGATGCTAAAGCTGAAACTCCAGTACTTTGGCCACCTCATGCGAAGAGTTGACTCATTGGAAAAGACTCTGATGCTGGGAGGGATTGGGGGCAGGAGGAGAAGGGGACAACTGAGGATGAGATGGCTGGATGGCATCACTGACTTGATGGATATGAGTTTGAACAAGCTTTGGTAGTTGGTGATGGACAGGGAGGCCTGGCATGCTGCAGGCCATGGGGCTACAAAAAGTTGGACTCGACTGAGCAACTGAACTGAACTGTTCCTTTATAAGCAAGCAACTGTTTGTCTTTTTGACTCCTAATCTTATCTAGGGAGAAGCTGTTTGACAGCTGAGGTAGGGACATCTTCTCATCTTGAGTTTTTTCCAGGCTCTAATTTTTCTCTGAAGCATTCTTAAAGTGTGGGCTTATTTGTGTTGATGCAGTCGTGTGTGGAAAGTGTGAAACCTGAAGACTCTGCTTTTGCCCTAGGAGAGCTTTTAGAATATGATACGTTGATATCCCTAGGGCATAAGAGAGTCCAAATCGGTGTTTTTTAAACTGTGTTTTTTTGACTCAGTGGGTAGAAAATGTATTTAGTGGGTTGCTACCAACAAAAAAGAGCTTTAAATAGAATATACTGTACAGAATATAACACAGAAGGTGTTGATAAATATTGCTTATTGTTTCATGAGCTTTTATATATAAAACATATATACATAGACATTGAGTACTAACTAAAAAGGTATTTCTTAGTGGTGGGGGCATGTCACAGTCAAAACAAAATTGAGTCTAGATCCCAAGAGTAGGTTTTCTTTTTTTTGGCCATGCCTTGAGTCACGTGGGATTATTCCCCCACCAGGGATTGAACCACCTACATTGGAAGTGTGGAGTCTTAACCACTGGACCACCAGGGAATTCCCCAAAGAGTATTTTTTTAAAAAATACTAGTTTCTCAGTGGACAAATGTTGCTTCCCAAAGAGGATTCAGAGGTTGACTGTATCTAAAAAACCATGTATTATATCCCCATTTTGGAGATTAACAGTGTGCATTAGTAAATTGTTTGAGAAGTCTTGTATTTAAACAGTTGCCAAATTTATTTGACCTCAGAACTTTTTTTTCCCACATGAGATGCCTTTTAACATTCTGAGAAACTCGTTTTTGGAGAAACACACTTTGGAAAACCTTGGTCTGGTTTTGTTGTCACAAGGGAGAGTTTTATCTATTTAGTCTGAAAGTTCTTACATATAGGGACTGAGGATTGATTCCCTTTACTGTCATTGGGATAAGAGGGTGGCAGGTCCCGTATTGTGGGCTTCAAGGAAGGTGAAGGTCACAAATAAGGGAGAAGCGCTTTTCTCTGGAATCATGCTGAGAGAAAGTGCCTGCTTCTAAGTCGAGTTCTTTTCTGAGAAAGGAGCTATGAGAGTGACCAGTACCCTGACTGCTGAAAATTTTTTTCTTATTTTTACAGATGTGGGACCTAGGAAAAGGCCTGACGATTTCCCAGCTACACCAGTCTGGAGTGGCTGTCCTGGTTCTTACTGTGTTGTCCTCTGTAGGGCTGGCTGCCATGTGAAGAGCCGAAGTTCCCGGTGTCGTCATCCTACAAATTATCACATTGACCTGTCTTCCTGTTTGTTACTCTTGTCTTTGGCCAGGGCAAAGTTATTCTCATTTGTTTAGACCCTTCCTTGCTTGCAGATCCCCTTGGAGCTCAGCAGTAGAGTACCTTACAGAACCATAACGGTGGAAAAGGGTCTAGTTTTCCCCTTACTTTTAAGGATGGAATGGCTGCAAAAACTCCCTTTTCTTGCCCCCGGCTTGCAGCCTACTCTGGGCTTGGGAGCCTTCTTTCTCTCTCCATGTTAGGCCTTGATTTCTGCTGAGGGTCAGCCTTTGGCTCCTTCCTGAGACAGTAGAAACAATGCCAGCTCTGTGGCCTCTGCCATGGGCACTGGGAGTGGGGATTCGGGTGCCACTGCCTGTGGGTTGCTGGCTCAAAGGACAATTCTGTCCATTGGTCAGAGCCCAGGGTCTTCAGCACCCACACGGTGTGGCTGGAAGGAGGGGGGTGGGGGTGGGGGGAGAGAGAATTAGCCTGTCCCAGCTAGCAGGAGATAAAAACAGTTAAGTTGGCTCTTGGAGCAGGTCTTAGGGAGAAGATATACAGATTCTGATGCAAGAAGAAAATCCAGAAAATTATTGTTGACTCCGTTACGGGTTATTTCTTTTCCTTGTGTTTCCAGAAAAACCAAACCTCTTACTGTCATGTTTTCTAATCCAGAATCATGTGATATCTTTTTCTGAAACTGAATTAAAATTATTATTTTGCCTTTGACTCTCGTTGATACTTTGAGAAACCAAGACAGTGGCGACTGGGGAGGAGGAGCCAGTTTCCTCCCTGCCCCATCTGGTCTCCCTCTGGTCTCCTCCTCTCAGGTGCTTGCGTCCCCCAGTCCTACCTTCCTCAGGAGGGAAGCAATTTGTCCTTTTAAGTGAGCACTGGAAAAATGATCAGGGAATCAAACAAAAGTAGCTAGGGATTTAATATGCAGAAACCTCAGAGAAGAAAGAGGAGAAAGGAAGTTAAGCTGTGGAGAGCTTTTAGTTTGTTATAAACTCCAGAATCCCACTGAGAATGGATTATAAGCCCCAAGGTACAGTTCAGCGAGTTAAAATCCAGTGGAACAATGGAGGGGATGGCCAAGGGACCATGAGCTAAGTATGTAAATCAGGGGAGGGCAGAGTGGAGGTTGGAAAGAGATCGTTGGAAACCTGGCAGACATTTATGGTTTTAGGAGAAAACTTGCTACTTTGCTAATCCATGTAGGCCAGGCTTTTGGGTCCCTAGCTCCCTATGGCAGGAGTGCTGTTTTGATAGTCTTTAGAAACGCTGGCGTGACTGGTGGCACCTTAGTGTGTCACTCTGAGTTGCTCACCAGCCAGTTAAAGCTTTGGGTTGGAGAGGAGTAGCAGTGACTGTGATTGGTGTCAGTTGGAGAGGAGGACCGTGCTTGGCTGCCTCATCAGTCTTCATCCCAGTTCCCAGTAGTCCTTGGCTTTAAGTGAGGATCACGTCTCCCTTTTTGCTATACTGGCCCTGAGAAGTCTTTGGAGGCTTCTCCAGCACACACCGGGGGCTTCCCTTGTGGCTTAAACTGTAAAGAATCCGCCTGCCATGCAGGAGACCTGTGTTCAGTCCATGGGTCGGAAAGGTGCCCTGGAGAAGGGCATGCTAACCCACTCCAGTGTTCTTGCCTGGAGAATCCCATGGACAGAGGAGCCTGGTGGGCTTCAGTCCACGGAGTCGCAAAGAATTGGGACAGGACTGAGCGACTAACACGCTTTCCAGTGCACACCACATGTCCTCTGTGCTTTCCTCAGATTGAGGCATCCATGCTCCACATAGAACAACGGAGTATTAGAACTGGGAAAGGTTTGGCAAGCGCATTAAATGTAACAGCCAGTGCCAGGAAGTTGCAGAACAGAGATAAAGGTAAACAGAAATGAGAGGCTGGGAAATGGATAGGGGACTTTTTTGGTGGCTTCTTAATCATTCAGGTGATTGGGTCAGGGGAGTGGCGGAGTGGTCATCATGTATGTAATTCTGCCCCAACTTTCTACTTGCCTGTCGCCCTTTATTCTGTGTCTCCTCATCACTTCTGTAGCTTCAGTTTTCAAGTTACATTTGTATTTTTGCTTAAGTTTTGCTTTTACCACTCTTATTTCCCCTGTGTGTTCTGTCATATCAGATGTGACCTCTTAGACAGAGGTCGTGTCTCCTAACCTGGCATCCGGTTGCTTTTCTTCCCCACCTCGAAGTGCATGTACACCTGCTCTACTCTAAATGGTTGTACTTCTGACTTTGAAGTTGTAGTTCATGCTCGGGGTGAAAAGTGAGGGGGGGTATTTATTTTCTCCAACCCTTCTAATTATGGGTTAAAAGCGGCGGCCAGGGTGACCTCGGGCGGCTGCGGCCTGCAGCAGCTTAGAGCAGGGCTTGGTATCCCAGCCAGAGATTGAGGCTGGGCCGCAGCAGTGAAAGCACCAAATCCTAGCTACTAGACCAGTGGTCAGTGGCAAGGGCCCTGGCCCTTCGACTTTGCAGAAAAGAACTCCCACAAAGAAAGTAATGAAGCAAGTAAGGTATTTATTAAGAGGAAAAAGAGTATAATACATGTGGACAGGCACACAGGCAGACTGTCCCAGACTTAAGCCCTTGAAGCGGTTTGAATTATGAGTTATTTCTTTTTGGTGTTCTTTGGCTTGCCTGCCAACCCATTTTGATTTGTCTGGTTCACAGTCCATATGTGGTATATCAGGATTCTCAGGTGAGTGCACACATCTCTTAGCCAAGGTGGATTCTACTGAAGAGGTATTACGGGTAGAGCATCCCTTGACATTGCTCCCCGCTTCTGCCTGCAAGGAGCCTTTCTGTGCATGTGTGGTTGGGGAGGTCTCCTTAGTGAGAAGTAAGTGGTTTGAACAGGGCCCAGCCTTCTCCCTTAATTGTCCTGCTCTTGTCTTGGAGTTTCAGTTTATAGGGAATGAATCTCCAATCGCTTTACCTTGGGGGAGTGAGGTGGGGGGTTGCCCATCTACCTCCTACCTAAAGAGCTGAAGCAAAAAATTTCAAGTCAGTAAAACATTCAACATACAGTGTTACAAAATTGTAAAGCAACTATATTCCAATAACAAAAAATTTATTTTACAAATTTGCCTTTATTCTCATCTGTAATTTCCCTGATTAGGGGGTTCTTCCTCAAGCCACTCAGTCGCTTAGTCCCTTACGGAGTTGTGGGTTTGCATTTCTGGACCTCGGCTAGATTACGGCCTGCATGGGGCAAACAAGGGCTTCCAGGTGGGCACTTTGGAGAGTTGAGTGGGCTTTGGGGACCTGGAGTGTGACCTGCAGAGGGATGTGAGCTTTGGAGTTGGTCTGGGGAATTGAGATTTGAGGCTGGGGAGCTTGGGATTATGGTGGGACTTGGTGCTTGTTGTACAGTCTTTGTGATAGACTTCCTGAGTTTCTTCTGACTGTCTGGATCATGGGGCTGTCAGGGGTAGAACAGAAGAGACAGTTATGTTTCCGGTTAGGCCTAGATCATTCCCGATCCATCTCAATTCTAAATCCCCTTCTCCCCATCCCATGGGCAAGAAGTCAGATTTCAAATACGAGTTAAATTGGTAACCATTAACCTCCCCTTGAGATCAGATCATTTTATACTGTGTGAAGTGGGGAGATGGGTGGGGTGGATAAGATGTCCTTAGCTTATCCCTTGGGGCCCAAGAGGTTACTTAAGGACTAGACAGGATAAGACAGAATTGGTTAAAGGTTCCCCCTGCTGGGATTGTGGTAGTATAACAATAGACATTTCTGAGGTTGAAAAGAAAGTAGGATTGAGGTGAAGTGGGAGAAATAGATACCTTGCCGAAGATTTCAGGACGCAACCCATTGGAGGCCTTAAGTAAATCAGGATTTTTCTGTATCCATTTGGTGAGGGAGGCAGCACCAGCAGCTGTACGGGAGGTCAGGGTCACCCGAGCAGGGGGTATCTTCAGAGGCATTTGCCAGGTGCCCATGAAGGAGCCCCAAGGACTTGCCTAAATGGAAAAAGATGGGATTCCTCAACAGGGCTTCTCACTCGCAGTAACTGGCCTATTGGCAGGTCTGTTCTGTTTGTCTTCGTTGCATCTTTTTACCTTTGGGAGTGTCACGAAACAAGACTGAAAGCATAACTTCCCCAATCTCTTCCCCTTTCTCATTTAGGTTGCCCTAATTTTTTAACCCCCTTTACCTCCACTGGCTTAAACTCTACATCCTTAGCCTAAGTTTGGCCGGGTACCCACTATATAAGTATTATCACCTGAAGGTGTTCATTTTATACCAATCATTCATCAACTTAAGGAGTTCTGGGTGTTAAACTTATCCTGTTGGCTGGAAGTTTGGGAGCACTCTTGTTACAATGTGAATTAGGTTGCACTTTAATCTTCTAAGTAGTGGCTGCAGGAGATTACAAGTCTTCCCTCTGTTACTCCAGGTCTATACCTTGGTTCTTTAATTTTCTGGATGAGAATGGAGATGAATATCTCACCTTGGAACGGGGCACTGAAGGCAACAGATGACCACGATCATTGGCAATAATCTGAGTGTAGCCTTCATGGGAAGAAATCCTCTGGGGTAGAGGTAGAGAGAAAAGTGCTTGTGAAGATGGAGTTGAAAAGTGGGAGAAAGTATTTGAAGGGCTTAAGTTTGAATTAAGGGCTGAGGGAGAGGAGGCTATGGGAATGCAAAGAATGCTGAAAGAGTTTAGGTGCCAGTGAATTACACAGAGTATGACGTAAAGAGGATGGACTGAAGCTGGAATACCTCTTTTGTTGGCTTCGCAAGAGACCAGTTCTGCAGATACTTGGGTGAGAAAGCTTTTTCGTACTGTGGAGAGAAAGATAAGAATCCCTGAGACTCAAAGGTCCCAAGCCCAGGAAATGATAGCTAGACACAGTTCTTTAGATTTGAAGACCAAAGGCATGAACAACCATGCTAAATAAGCTTTAACTCACTGAGAGAGGACGTAAGTCGTTTTGTCTGTGTGCTGTCCAACATGAAGCCACTAGCCACGTGTGGCTCTTGAGCCCTGGAAATGTGACCAGTCCAAATTGAGGTGCTTTGTATGTACAGTCGGTCCTTGAACATCATGGGTTTGAACTATGCAAGTTAACTTACAGATTTTTTTCAAAAAATATGTACTATATTGCTACATGATCAATAGTTGGTTGAATCTGTGAATGTGGAACCCTGGATATGGAGGGCTGACTGTTAAGTTAGATGCAGATTTTCAGTTGTGTGGGGATCTGTGCCCTAATCCCTGCCTTGTTCAAGGGTCAGCTATATAAAGAATACTGGATTTTGAAGATTTAGTACCAAAAAAAAGGAATGTGAAACATCTACTAATAATTTAAAATATTGATTAAATGTTAGAAATAATAATTTGGACTTACCAGGACTTATTTTATAAATTAAATATATTATTAAAATTAACTTTTTCTTTTAAATGTTTCTCATGTAGCTACCAACCCACTCCAGTACTCTTGCCTGGAAAATCCCATGGATGGAGGAGCCTGGTAGGCTGCGGTCCATGGGGTTGCAAAGAATCGGACACTACTGAGCGACTTCACTTTCACTTTTCACTTTCATGCATTGGAGAAGGAAATGGCAACCCACTCCAGTGTTCTTGCCTGGAGAATCCCAGGGATGGGGGAGCCTGGTGGGCTGCCATTTGTGGGGTCGCACAGAGTCGGACATGACTGAAGCGACTTAGCAGCAGCAGCAACATGTAGCTACTAGAAAATTTGAAGTTACATTTGTGATTCACATTATCTTTTTATTATAGTGCTGGTCTAGACCAGGGTCAGCAAACTCTGGCCCATGGGCCAAATCCATCCTCCTGTTTTGAGATGGCCTGAGAAAGCTAAGAACTGTTTTTGATAGATGAACATTTGCAGTTGATTTGATAAAAGGGAACACTAACTTTTTATCCCAATTAAGCAAAAATATTTTCTCATCCTATAAGAATTTCATTCTTTTCATTAATAATATAAAAATTATACTGTTATTATATTTTGAATTTTGTCAAAAATTTTATGGAAAATATTTTCTCTCATACCTATATAGTATTTTGATTTTATCACTTGGCCCACAGAGGCTAAAATATTTCCTCTGTGGCCGTTTTCAGAAAAAAATTTGCCAACTTCTGGGTTAGAGCCTACAAACTTGACCCAGAAATACTTATTACTTGTACTTTGGGCCCTCCCTCCCCTGAGAGCCAAGGAGGTTTAAAAAAAACCCAAAAAAACTATCACATAGCACTTTTTTTTTGTCTATTCAGTAATCAGAATCCTATGGTAGGGGTCAGGCAAAAGGTGGACTCTGGAAGGCAAAATTAAATGTTAAAGAAAAGGAAAAAAAGTGCTTACCTGGTTGGCACTGTAGTTAGTGGCCATGATCCTGCCACTTCTGCTGTTTACCTTTGTTGCCTGGCAACTGCAGAAGGCAGCCCTTGCAGGACAGCCTTGCAATTAGCAGGGGCTGCCGTTTGCTTCTTGTTATTCATCTTATTGGCTGGTAGTGCCCCCAATATTCTGCCCTGAAACTTAGGTGCATTTTCATTTTAGAGATGTGAGGGACAGAGTAAATAAACGGGAAAACTGGTTGAATAGCGGCCCTGACTTTTCTAGCGTAACTTCCAGGTTCGTAGCACGCTTAAGAACTTCCAGGTTGTCTTTGACTGGGCTCTTCAACCACCCTAGCAAATCACGGCGCCCAAGAGCAGTGTGTGTTCATTGGGTGGAGCGGTATAATGTACAGCATATTTTAGAGCCAGACACTGGAGTTTGAGTCCTTATTCAACACAGGAACGTAGGAGCTGTGTGATATAAAGCAACTGACATCCCTTCACTGAGTTTCTGTAGTCAATTGTATTGTGAAGATAATATACTAGAACCTTTACAGGGGAAACGAGGTAAAGTGAATAAAGTATCTAGATAATGTGTCGGTACTGCCAAGACCCTGTTTACAGGGTACACTACATTTTCTCAGACAGAACAAAGGATGATGTTTTAAAAAGCAGTTGATTCAGATTTGTCCCCTGAAAGAAAAACATATCTTATCCTTTGTCCTGTCTCTACCATCACTCTCTAGAATCATGCTGCTGCTGCTAAGTTGCATCAGTCGTGTCCAACTCTTCATGACCCCACAGACTGTAGCCTACTAGGCTCCTCCGTCCCTGGGATTCTCTAGGCAAGAGTACTGGAGTGGGGTGCCATTGCCTTCTCTGCTCTAGAATCATAGAGCCTAAGAATACAGGTGCTTGATGTTGGCTGGGTTGAGGTGGAATCCGGAGTTGGTGCTATGAGATTGAGCAGGGATGATGAAAGAACGGTGTAGTGTGGAAAGTAACAGATTTAGAAGATGAAGTGGTGATGCTAGGACACAAACCCAATATCTGTTGGATTAGGTGACCTCTCTGAGACTCATTTAAAATGACATTATCAGCCCCATCTACTGGGTTGTTAGGGAGAAAGTGGAATTGTGCTTTCTGAATTATAAAGTTTATGTGTAAGGTGTTAGATGAAAGGAAAACTAAGAAAAAAAAATAGATCATTGAGAACCAGGAGAGCATTTTAGTGGATGCTTGTCAGTCCTTCTCCTTTCCTTCTTCCCCCAAAGGCCTTATCCCAATCAATACACCAAGCCTAAGAACACTCATACACTTCCAGAGGTGGAGGTAGAAACAGCTCTTACTTTAGAGGCAGTTAACAGATGAATAATATGAGGTTTGGAAAGGAGACTCGTGTGTTCAGTTTCTGTGGTTCTCATCACTCTCTAGAGTGATAATATTTTGGTCCCTAAAGCCATGATTACACTTAAGCAAGCATCATCTCTTTTAGAACTTCTATCTTTAGCTGGTATGCTTTTCTGATAGAGATGAAATGTTATATGATGGTTGCACTCTTATTTTTTTAATTAACTAGTTTTTGTTTCATTAAAAAATGTACATGGGGAAAAAAGTTTCATTTTTACAGAAATGTATTTAATGAAAAGCAAATCTCCATCTGACTTCAGCTCCCATTCTTGCCCCTCAAAGGCAACTAATGTTATTATTTTCTTGTGTCTCCTTCCAGAAATATTATAGGCATTCTTAGGCTCATGGGAGTAAGCTGTCCACATTGTTTGGCGATTTGCTTTTTTGACCATTTTGGGGATTTTCTTCATAGCAATATATTATTTCATTTTAGGGTATACTGTCGTTTTTTTTTTTAGTCTAATTTAGATGATATTTAGGTCATCTCCAGTCTTTTGCTGTTACACACATTGCTGTAATGAAAATCTTTATCTACCTATATATCATTATGATCTTTATGAGTATAAAGATATATATAGATAGATAGATAAAAACCTATGTCTTTATGAATGTATGTGATTAGTAGGATAATTTTAAAAGTGAACTATAAACTCACAGGGATTATGAACTTAGAATACTAGTAGACAATATCAAATTGCTCCTCAAACACACTGTCAGATTATACATCTGCCAGTGGTATATGTGAATGCCTAGTTCTCCACTCCCTTCCAACACTATACCAATGGTTTCCCTGTTTTTGTCCACCTGATAATAAGAACTAATATGGTTACGGTATGCATACAGTCTTCATTGCTTTTTGTTATATTTTCTCATTTTGTTCGCACAAGAACCCAAACCTAGGAAACAAGAGAATGCACAGTAAGGAGTAGAACCAGGATTCAATCTCAAGTATTCTGACTCTAGAGCAATCAGTTTTAACCATTACACTGTATTGCTTCTTAAACTGTAGGTGAAACATGGTGTTTCATTTTTTACATTTTCATTTCTTTAATTATGAGGTTTTCCCCCCCTTGAGTTTAGTTTATATGTTTTCTTTTTTTCCCCTGAAAATAGCCTTTCATGTTTTTTGCCATTTGTTATTGGGCTATTGATCATTTATATTAACTGAAACTTTATGTATTGAGGAAATCAGCCCTTTGTCAACTATGTTACAAACATTTTCCCCCAGGTTTTCATTTAATTTTTTTTGTGGCTTTTTTTTTTTTTTTGCCATACACATCTTAATATTTATGTAGTCAAATATATTACTCTTTCTGTGCTTCCAGATGTTATGCTTTGAAAGCTTTTTGTAAATTCCAGTATTTACCCCTGGTTACAGTTTTTATATTTAAATTTTTATTCTGTTGGTATTTGTTTTGGTGACTAAACTGAGGTCAGTCTCTAGATACCTAACTAGTTTTCTTGGCATCATTGAATAAGCCGTCTTTTTCTACTGACTTGAAATATCACCTTTATTGTATTTCCTAATATTTGGGTCTGTTTCTGGATCCTCTAGCCCATTCTTCTGTGGGAAGAGGTGACCATTTGAGGTTATTTGTGACTCTTTAAAATCCATGGTTCAATCCTACCTGAGTCCTATGTGAATTCTCCACTTAGTATTTCACAGACACGTACAGGAATTGTAATATAACTAGTAATAGGCATTTACAAGCTTCTGATAAAATTGTATTAAATTTTAGCTGTTCTTCTGATTGACTGCTTGACTTCAGGTACAGCTGTTGTTCTTTCATCAAACCAACTCTTTCAAAGTTGGAAGGGCTCAAAGAGCCCCACTGAAAAAAATATGCCTCACAATATTTTCATGATTTGATTCAGTCCACGGGGTCACAAAGAGTCGGACATGACTGAGTGACTTCACTCACTCACTCACTCAATGCCTGAAATAGACCATTCAGTTCAGTTCAGTCGCTCAATCAATCAGACTCTGCGACCCCACGGACTGCAGCATGCCAGGCTTCCCTGTCAGTCACAAATTCCTGGAGCTTACTCAAATTCATGTCCATCGAGTAAGTGATGCCATCCAACCATCTCATCCTCTGTCATCCCTTTCTCCTCCCGCCTTCAATCTTTCCCAGCATCAGAGTCTTCTAATGAGTCAGTTCTTCGCATCATGTGGCCAAAGAACTGGAGTTTCAGCTACAGCATCAGTCCTTCCAATGAATATTCAGGACTGATTTCCTTTAGGATAGACTGGTTGGATCTCCTTGCAGTCCAAGAGACTCTGAAGAGTCTTCTCCAACACCACAGTTCAAAAGCATCAACTTTTCAGTGCTCAGCTTTCCTTATAGTCCAACTCTCACATCCATACATGACTATTAGAAAAGCCATAGCTTTGACTAGACAGAACTTTGTTGGCAAAGTAATGTCTCTGCTTTTTAATATGCTGTCTAGAAACGGTATGAACCTAACAGAAGCAGAAGATATTAAGAAGAGGTGGCAAGAATACACAGAAGAACTGTACAAA